>JAFIDM010000006.1:50133096-50160553 GCA_023159025.1 Thereuonema tuberculata
CAGGTCTCCAAAATATTGTAATGGAGGATTTCTATTGTTAAATAAAGGAGTTTAAGAAGTTCAGTAAGTTTAATTACATTCATTTAGTTTAACGTGTACAAATTTTCATTATCTTATTTTCAGATTCTTTTATTAAAAATCTAAATATCTCATCAACTACAAACCAATCTTTTTAATTTCATCTACAGCAAGAGATAAAAAATATAAATGCAATAAAACTAACAAAAGTTTAATAATCAAATGCTGTTTTGGTTGATACTTGAAACAATTATTTTTCTCATCTTGATATTAAAGCCAAATTCAAGTGAATTTCATCATAAATAAAATATAAGTTTGACGAACAAAAACACAACCATATTGTAATATTAAACATGAAAGCAAATTAGACATTGAATTTCTTAGGGAGAAAAGGTAAATGACTCCTTCAAAATATACATTTTAAAAATGCTAAACAAAGCACAATTTACTATCTACATAAAGTCTTTTTTTTGTTTAAAAGAGTGAAATGATATCTGTACACTTTAGTAAGGATATTCTGATACAGAAATGAAAACCATGAATTTAGTAGTATATTGCAGAACTGTCTGTGTGCTGTCATAAGAGACAGCTTGCACTTTCATACTGTACTCTTTTCCTCTGTCTAATGCTCTCAGAGTATATAGAACACCTTTACCATGCTCCAGCCGAATTCGGAATGGAATGCCGGTTTCATTTTCAATAATACCAAATACTGTGTTTGGTAGATGTTGTCCATCTTGATCATAGGCAGCCAGACGGATCAGGTCTTGATATGCCTGTATGCCACTAGGGAGAGCCACCATTTTGAAAGCCAAAATTTCAGAATATCGAACATTGGCAGCACACGGAACTTCAGATTTCTCACATTCCAGTTTACAGTATCTAAGAATAAAGAATGATAATGATTAATGATTCATATGTCACTTTGTTAAATGAAAATTAGAAAACTTTTCTTAGCTTTATATCATGTTTCAAAGAAAATATTGAAATTATTTTAATAAATAAGGAAAAAATGGTTCCCATACAATTTTATTAAATATATGTAACATGTGAAGTTAACATTGCTCCGCCTAATGATGAAAACTTTTTTTTTTTTTTTTTTTACATTATAGAATTACAAGTACTTATAGCTTATGTTTGGAGAGTATAAACATTTTTTTTTTTTTTTTTTACAGTCTGTACATTTTCAATTCATTTTTCTTAAAGCTGAAGGTATCCCAAATTACGCCGTTTAAATCCAAATTATAGGTCTGTAATTTTTCGTCAAGGATAAAAAGGTTAAAAATCAGTACGTTTCAGCCTAACCAGTAGGCTATTTTCAACCGAGTTGTTGGTTTGGATTAGGTAAGCTTAAATAGTTTTTTATGACAGTATTTGATAGCCAACACCCCTACCATCAACCATGAACTATGTGCCAAGACTCTCAATATGAGGGAGAAAGTGTTGGTGGCTTGGTCTATTATCTAGATATTGTCAAAGTTAGGGGTATGGGTTGTACTTTTGTTTTGCTGACATAAAATGGATTTAAATTCATCTTTATTATTGTAATTGAATTGGTGTTGTTTCAGTCTTTTATTAAGGGTTTGGGTAGTATAACCAATATATTTCTTATTGCAGACATTGCATGGGATGGCATATACAATTTTAGTTTTAGTTTGAATATCCTTTTCATTATTAGTTTTTCCGGTAAGTTAATTTGTTCTGTTAATTATCTGAATATTATGCTTTTTGAGACATTTTTTGGTATTGTTATTAATGTTCTTTATATATGGAATGATGACATAGTTAGTAGTTTGCTGTTGCATGCTAGGTGTGGAGGAGAGTTTGTGATTAGAATATTTATTGTAATTTTTTTATTAATGTGTTTTATAGGATAGTTAGTTTCTTTTTGAAGTAATTTTTGATTTGTGGAAATCCTAAATGCCCTACTGAAATGATTGAACAATATGTTATTTCTTATGAAGTTAGGTATGTTGGAATTGTAGTAGACTATTTTATGTGCATGCGTAGGCTTTCTATAGATGGCAAATTGAAGTGTTTGGTCTTCTCTTATCATTTTACAATCCAGGAATTCTAAGAATATATTTTTTTTTTATTTCTAACTCAAATTTTATTGATGGTGCATTGCATTAATATTGTTTAAGATGGTATCAGTTTTAATTTTATTTACTATGGTAAAAATGTCATCAGCATAACGATAGTATGTTATTATGTTAGATTTATTAGATTGAAGAAATTTGGTTTCAATGTATCTCATTATATAGTCTGCAATTAAGACAGAGGCAACCCATGAAAACTCCTTTATTTAGTTTATATGTTTGTTTTTGATATGATTAAATTATTGGTTGCTTAATAAGATGTTTAAAAGATCCATAAATGTATTGATATCTATTCTATATTATTCTATAAGAGGGTTTTGTTGGTCAATGAGGGTTTCTATTGCATCTCGGATTAGTTGACAATTCATAGAGCCATATAAGTTTATGACGTCCAAGGAAATCATAATGTTATCAGTTTTTATGTTTGCTTGCTCTTGTTGTAATTGGTATAGTTATCACTAAGACAATTTTTCATTATTTCCATAATGTAGGTAGAAATAGTTGCAATGGGGGCATTACTGCAATTAATTACAGGTCTGCCTTGAAACATGTTATTGATCATAGGTTTGTGCATTTTAGGCTTCATGGTTACGGTTGGGAACTTACCATATCGTTTATCTTAAATGGGGAGGTAAAAAGAAGAGAGATTTCAAAGCTTTTTGTTTTTTGGGAAGAGTCTACTTTTACAGCAAATGTAAGATTGGCTTTTTTATTAAAAAGGTTAAAAAATTTTTGCATTGAAAGATTGGACTGAATTTGTGTTCAGATGGCATTTAAATACAATGGTTTTCCTTTTTGCTTTGAATGCTTTTTTCTTTTGTAGAGGTATTCCACTGTAATCCTTAACATCCCAATTTACTTGGTGAGAAGGGAATTAACAACACCACTATTTTTTTTTTTTTTTTGATATTCTGGTTATGGCAAAAGAATTCACCTGTATATTCCCTGGCAAACCCCACACCCAGGTGAGCCCATCCGATCAGTAGTGTGTGAAGTGGGATTCGTCGCTCCCACATAATGCTCTTCCAGCGGTTCATCGACCAAGACCGACGCTCTTTACATCAGGCCACACGACTCTGGGTGTTTACAGGGGTGATGCTAGCCTGGTGGGCAGCAGCCCAACCGGTGTAACATTTGGCATGGAGCTCGACAGTTAGTATCGTCATGGTACTGACAGTTGTTCCCCTTGCCTGCTGGAAGTCCTGCCATACCAACCGCTTCAAGGCCCTCCAATCTCTATCTGTCAGCATGCGGGCTAGGCCACCTCCACGATGTCATGTTTTCAGTCCTTCACATTTCCAATTTGTGATAACAGCACCCACGGTCGACTTTGACAGATTCAGTGTCGCTCCTATGGTTCGCGCACACTTTTCACTAATGTGGCAGCCTGTGACTACCCACATTGAAAATCGCTCATCTGCTTTGATGGTGGCATGTTAAACACCAAATGACTCCAACTACACATGATCATGTTGTTTTAAAAAGAATATATTCAAATTTTGGCTCGAATTTGCCTGGGTTGTTCCGTTATGGCAGGTGTCCACTTTCAATTGAGCAGTCAGTGTGTATATATATATAGTTTATATTTCATTCAGTTACTCTATATCAACATGCGTGATTCATAAAGTACTGGGAGTTTTCACCCGCCCCATATCTTTTAAACTACTGCTCATAAAAATCTGGAACTTTTTATATAAAATCATCAAATATATAAGAGTTATATTTTCATGTTATATTTATTCAGTATTATTGAAATTCATTTTATTTGTGTTCAAACACCTCCAATATATCGTATATTTAAATAACTGTTGTGATGTTGTTTAAACTCTAAAAGTCTGGATCCAGTATTCAAATGATACAGAAACCTAATTAGGAAAATTTATTCTAAACACTTTGTCATTAATTCCTTTTTTTAATTTGCAAAAAAAAAAAAAAAAAACCTATTTTTTTTGAAAATGCATTCTGACAAATGACTTTTTTGGGAGACAGTCGAATAATTTTTTGGATAATTTCGATATATTTTGGGTGTTTGAACGCAAATAAAATGAATTTCAAAAATAATGAATAAATAATAACATGAAAATATTATTCTTATATGTTTGACGATTTTATATAAAACGTTTCAGATTTTTATGAGCAGTAGTTTAAAATATATGGGGTAGTGAAAACCACCAGTACTTTATGAATCACCCGGTATTAAGCTTCCTTAGGACCAGTGGAAGTTATAGTTTAGGATACCTGAATATTTAATTATCTACGCTGCTGTTTTACCTGCAATTCCTCATTTAAATTCACTTACCCTGTTACTGTGTCTCGTACGTAATCAGGAGGACAAGGAGTATCAACACATTGATAAGAACCTCGAGTATTGAAACACATTCTTTCTGAGCCACAGTCAATGGCTTCTTCTGTACATTCATCAATATCTATTAAAATAAAGTAGATTATTAATTTAACATAAACAATATAAAGTAAGTGTTATGTATATTTTTTTACATTTCAAGTGGAAAAAAGCTGAATTCAATCCATTCCTAAAATATAATTGATGAGAAAAAGAATAAAAGTTTTGAGTCATCATCAAAGAAATCATCAAGGGCATTTTACAGATTCGTAATTTGAAATTGGCAATTTTTTTTTTTTTTACCCTGAATCTGACTACAACCACAGTAAAATACAACTCCAACTTTCATGATTCCACACCCTTTGCAAAGTAGCCGAAAAAGGAAGTTTTCTCTTGTAATTGAATCACATTTACTAAATTTTACTAAAGACTCCACCAAAAATCTACTGACTGGCTCCAACTCCACAGCCCTGCTGACAACCATAAGAAATGAATTAAATCACTCTATTGTTTCTGTATAATAATCTTCAGATTCTTTAAAGCCAAAATCTGATAAAAATGGGTGTGCTAGAATTACATATATATCTTTGCTAGAATTACTTTTTAGCAGCACAGCACATCTATCCCATCCATCTGAGACTAATCTTATCCTTGCCTGGTAATCTGCTCTAATAATTTACTGCATGATTTCTTTTTCTATCCATTTAGCCTATGTTTGTTACCACATTTGAATAAGAAATATTTAAGATAGAAATATTAATTGCAATAAAAAGTGTTTTTTATTGGGGACTTGATGTATAATTTGGTCTACTGTTTTCTGCTTCATGAAAACATCTCATATGTGTCTTTCAGCTAAACTGCTACTGTTAGTTTTCGAAAGCAAGAACCGCCAGTCGCGGGCAATTGTACTCCACAGAGGGGTGATACGCTGAGATGGATATTTTGCTAAGAAATTCTTTTGGACATTTTCACTTTTAAGAAAAAAATAATGTGGAGCATTTTTGCAATAGTATTTATTCTGAAAAGCGCAAATAGAACGCAGCTACTAGTAAACTAACACTGATAAAAAAGTAAACATCCCCTCTTTATTTCTCCTCACCCCTATTTTGATGAAATCGAAGGAGACCTGATGCATGTGCTGAAGGTTCTCGTAAGCAAAAACGAACAGTAGAAAGTTGTGTGTTGTAATATAATTCATAGCAAGACTCCCAAGAGAAATTAAGTTAAAACTCTTGTGAGAAACCTAAATGATGAAACTCTTAATTCTACTAATTATAATCAGCAGGAAATAGATATAACATTGTCTGAGTGAATAGGAGATGCTTGCCTTGAACATAAGAGTAAATGATAGAATCTTAAAGCAATAAATGGGCCGATTTTTTAAAAAACAAAATATATTTTAAGACTCTGCTACTGTCTTTTCATGAGATGGTGACTTGAGCTTCAGAAGAGGGATGCTGTGAAAATTAGAAATTGGGAAATTCCAAAGGAAGTTAAGGATTACACAATCATCAGTGATTAAAAGAAACAAAAACAATTTAATGACAATCATGCAATGGTGAATCCATGGAACTACCCTAATTGCACACTCAATACTGTTTTATTTTAGAGCAACTTGCTGAGATAAAGAATTGTCAAGATTTAACCCAATAATAATCAAGATGTCAATTATCTGCTACGAATAGTTGTCTACCAAAAAAACAAACAGTGATTAAGCTCAGGGTACTAGAAATCATTTACAGATACAATTACAATCATGTAGGGAAGGAAGGTCAAGGTAATGAAAGAAGTTCAGGCTGTTCTTTAATGAAGAAGTGTTGAGCAGTGCTGAATTTTATAAAGGATTTTCTTTTAATCAAAAGATAATTAAAATAGGATATATTGCCTAACTTGAAGCTGTAAAATCAAATCACACCAATGAAGTAGCAGTTAGGACTAACTACACCCTTTATGAACAATTATTCGATTCTAGTAAAAGACCACTGTTTAATCAGGTGCTCAACTGCTTTAGATTTAAGTGCTTGTATGTTGGGTTCAATATTAATGAAGCAGGCTGGAGAATGTTTCATCTTTAATGTTTTGTCTTCTTCCTTAGGTATAAACTATAGCACATCTCCCTAGTTACCTCAGAGCAATGTTAAATTACAAATGAATCTACCACATTTGTTCTTGATTCGGCTAAAAACAGTGTAGTTACTAAAATACACAATTAAAATGAAAATAATGATAACATTCAAAAGTTTGCCTTTTATGTCTTAAAAAGAGCAAAGAACATCTCAGTAGTCACCTACGGAGATACCAAGAGATATTAAAATTGGAAGGGTGGGTACAAATATTCAAATCAAGCAAACAATTTTCCTTTTTTTTTTTTTTCAATTTTTTTCCAGAATTAAATAACAACGAAAGAAATTTTATATATGTTGAAGCCATTGCCTAAATTGTTTTTTTAATCTTTGAATCTAAAAAAAAAAAAAAATTACAAATAAAATAATGTTAAATTTCTGTATTTTTTTTTTGTTACCTGTACATGTTCTTCCATTACTGCTCAAGCGATATCCTTTTGGACAAATACATTTATAACTTCCGATAGTATTTTGGCATTCGTGTTGACATACATTTTCGGTTTCACATTCATCATAGTCTAAAAATTAATAAACACACATTCATTACAAAATGCAATTAGATAAAGAAAAAAATGTGCGTAAATACTCCAGACCGAAAGTAACAAGAAGTATTGCTGGTTGAAATATTAATAAATAATAAGCAATTAATTGAAAGCAGGTAGTTTAACTAATTACCTCTACAATATCCTTTGAATTTTTCAAAACCAGCCGGACATTGCAACACCTGTCTCAGTTCAGCTGTGTTTTTTTCCAAATACTGTAATCCTATAAGAATTCATTTATTTTTACATAAAAATAATAAATTTACTGTTGTGGGAATTAACTGCTATAAAAAAATTAATGTATAAATAGACTTGAAAATATACTTTTTAAATTATTATTTTTAATTTAAGTGAATAGATAAGAAAAAGAGCTAACCAGCACAAGACTTTCGGTCTGAGAGTAGTTTTTGCCCCACAGGACAAATGCACTGATAATCACCAGGAAGATTGTGACAATAGTAACTACAGGGACTGGGGATTTGCAGACATTCATTTATATCTAGGAAATCAATATAAAATTAAAATTTATTAGCTTCCCAATCGGAAAAGGATAATTCTGTAGTATTTAAAATGTATCAAATCATTAGGAGGATTCTAAAGCAACTGAATTGTTCATGTTTATAATAATGGAATATCGACGAGGTTCATTTCTTTAATTCCAGGAAACCTCTTAGACTTTTTGTCACAATTTGTAGGACAATCTCACCACTTGACAGTAATAGGCTACTCGCAAGAGCTCTATACAAGCTTATTAGTTCAACAATTAATGGTGGATTTTAAGGATTTGTAAAAACCATTTAAAAAATATTTTTGTGGTTGTTTTCATGTCGTTCAAGTACAATGTCAGTATCTGATGCTTGGTCTTCAATCAAATTTTGTCAACACTTGGGTATCTTTACAACCAAAACCTTTAAGAAGATTCAAAGGATCTATGGAACGCGTGCTTTGAGTAGAAGTAAGATATTTTAATGGCATAAATGGTTTTCCCAGGATTGGCAAGACGATGCGAGACCAGATAAGCCTACTGTCAGAACTGCATGTTGAGTCCATATTGATGTGTGGTCAAAATGAGAGAAACTGGTGTCAAGGGTTCTGCATAATGTACACACTTCTATTTACATTTTATTTACAATATATATACAAGGCTATCAGATTCTAAAAACAGGTCAAAGCTGTAAAGTCCCTGAAGGGTCGGATTCTGGTAGCCAAGGTCATCTTCTCTCGAAGCTATCAGTTCGGTCCGTGTTTGGAAGAGGAGAGCCAAACAGCTGGTCGAACACCCTTCCAGTTCAGCCAATTGCAGTGCAGCTTAACTAGTCAATCCAGGAAGGTTTTCGACATTGGGTATCTGGGTCGTCTCTTTTGAAGCTCTATCAGGTCCGCCGACATCACATCAATATGAACATCAATCCAGGCAGATCTGTGCAAAATCTACGCCCCCATTGCCTCAAGGATTATCGTAAGAAGTATATGATGGAGATAGGTGAAGATCTGATTACTCAAGAAAACGACGACAGATCTCACTAAACCAAATTATTAAGGGCGATAGAACTTGGTGTTTTCTATATAATCCTCTAAAGAAATGACAATCCAAGGTATGGCTGTTTCCTGTGACCAACCTGTGATCAAAGCAAAGGCAAGGTGATGTTTTCTATGACTGTTATGATGTGAGTCATCATGAGTCTATACACGAGGAACAGTCCATCAATGGTACTAGATATGGGTCCATTCTAAGGTGTTTACGTGAGGCTAAACGACAAAAAAAAAAAAAAAAAATCTCTTCTAAAACAGTTCTTTTGGTTTCTACTTGTCATGCAGGTACATGACAATGCATATGCCCATCTATCATCTGTAGTCGCGTCGTACCTTGTCCAATAGGAACCATTGTTTTAGCTCTCATCTGTTGTTGGAAGATTCACCCATCTGTTTCCCAAGCAAATTTGAAGGGCACCCTTAAAGGACGCAGTTTAACAGTTGTGCAGACATTACTGAGACAATGACAGCAGCACTCAACCAGACATCACAAAATGTCCTCCAGTAAGGTATTGAAATGTTATATGACTGCTGGATGAAGTATGTAACTGCAGCGGGGAATTACTTTGAATTAAAAAAAAAATAAACATCATAATAATCCTTCAACATTGTTATTAGTATAAACTAAATAATATGACATAGTTGAATTGCATTAAGCATTATAGATTAAGACAAAGTATTCTTTGACTGTTTAATCATTGACTGAAACAACTAAACCTAAGAAAAAAATTTGTATACAATATTAAAAAGTCAAAAAACAAGTTTTAACCACTCCTGTATGGTGACAATATCAATCTGATTTTCTCTTTATCCTGTACTCTTCCAAGCTCAAGCTATTAGTAATATCGTGTATCTAGTTGTTAAAGGACAATGAAAAAGATTAAAACAGTATCAGGAAACTGACCCATATTATATAAATAAACACAAATTCTTTTCTTCTTACAGATCAACATACTATATTTCAAAAACATAAACTTTTTTTTTTTTCATCAGGTACATAATGCATCGAAACTAAATTAGTTTCTTCTCCTTAAATCAAATCAAAAACATGAAATAACATTTAGAATAATAATAATTGAATCGTATCACATAATAACATTAAGCATAATAAACAATGTATATAACACTGAATTATTTGAAAATGAAATTGACAATAATTTAAATAACTGAACCATATCACATAATAATTATTAATATTAACAATTCAGTGATATTGATGCAATGTCGGCAGACCTGGCAGAGAGCTCCAAAAGAGACGACCCAGATGCCAGTGTCGAAGGCCTTCCCGGATTGGCCAATTAAGCTGCACTGCGATTGGCCGAATCGGAAGGGCGTTCGACCAGCTGATTGGCTCTCCCCTTGTAAACATGGACCTGATAGAGAGCTCCGAGAAGGACGTTTGCCAGAATCCAACCCTCTAGGGACTTTACAGCTTTGACCTGTTTTTGAAATCCTGTAGTATATAAACTGTAAATAAAATTGTAAATAGACGTGTACATTATGCTGAACCTTTGACTCCAACCCGTTCATTCATTTTGACCACACATTACTGGTGCCGAAACTTGCCGAACCACGGACCATCATGACGAACAACACCGCCACCTCCGAACCTCCCCACCTGGCCGACGACCACATCCAAGCCGCTGCCGCTGTCCAAACACCGGTCCCAAGAACTTCATCTGCCCTCAGATACCGAGAACCCACCCCTTTCTCCGGTACATCAACGGACTCCCTTGCCTGGCTACGAGACTTCGAGCGAGTAGCAAGGTTCAACGGATGGACGGACGAAAACAAGTTAGCATACCTGCCTTTCGCCCTAACGGACACTGCCTGCCGTTGGTTCGACAACGAGGAGAACAACATCCCTACCTGGGCTTCGTTCATCCCGAAATTTAAGGACATATTCGTGGCAACGCACCACATCGCCACAGAAGCTGAGAGGCTCCTCGCCATGCGGACTCAACTACCCCAGGAGTCCTGTGAATCGTATATACAAGATGTGATTCACCTACGCGGCAAGGTGGACCCTTACATGGCCGATGCACAGTGACGCCATCATCTCCTCAAGGGCGTCGCCGCAGATGTACACACGGTATTGTTGGCCCTCCGCATGTCCTCCATCGATGAGATGGTTATGGAGTGCCGGCGACTGCAACATCAAAGAGCACGCCGCATCACACCAGACACCGTATCGGATCACTGGCCCACCATCGCAGCCATTGACCCACAGTAACCCCTAACCGCAGATCTCACCAACTAACTTCAAAGCCAGATCGCCGCCCTAACCGCCGCCGAACGGACAGAGCAACGCCCAGGGACCAACCAACGGGACCACCGGAGAACACCCACCCCACGCCAATGAGCCGACGAATGGCACACCAACGATGACAAACCTATCTGCTTCAGATGCGGCCAGACCGAACATGTGCAACGGTACTGTCGACAATCGCATGCACAACCACGGGCATCCTGTACAACAAGTCCCAGACGGTCCAGTAACTCCCCATCGCGCGGATGGCAACGCCGCACCACCTACCATTACTCCCCCGACCGACGCTGAGACCATACAGCACACAGCCCCCGCCTATTACAATCAGGGAAACTAAGAGCGGCAGCGTCCGTACTGGAAAACGGAACCGCCGCGCCACTGCATCAGCCCAAATACATCAACAACAAGACACATCAATATATACATTATTGTTTATTATGCTCAATGTTATTATATATGATTAAATTATTATCATTCTAAATGTTATTCATGTTTTTGATTTGATTTAAGGAGAAGAAACTAATCTAGTTTCAATCCATTATGAAACTGATGAAAAAAACAGTTGATGTTTTTGAAATATTGTATGTTGAAGAAAAGAAGAAAAGAGTTTGTGTTTATTTATTTAATATTTACATATTTGTTGTAAGTATATGACCCATATTATAAATAAAAGTGTATGAGATCTTCACATCCGTTATTATATTTGAAGAGAGATGAGGAGCAGAGAAACAAGTAAACAAGATCTAGCAGAGAGAATCTAAGAGACCTAAATATGGTCTAAATTCTTTTATGGCTTAAGAATTTCATATTTTTTTTTCAGTATTTTTACTATTGATGGTGTGCAGTTGATTACAATGGGGATTTAAAAACAGTCACTGTGGTGGGAGATATAGATAGCAACAGAAGTTTGCCGATTCCTGTTTTGTTATGTTGATCTTGAAGGAAACATTAGTTTATACAATGTTTTGTTTGATCAAGGTATTTGGGTATTTGTAGTCACATTGGATCAACACTACCATATGATTAACAAAGCTCTTTTGAGGAGTGCTCCGAGACAAAATAAGTAGAGTAGTGTTTACTGTTTACAAGAAATTCTTATAAGTATTCTATTGTGAGTTTAAGGTATCTGAATAGAATACCTTTAGATGTTTCTGAATAGAAGTTTAATCTTTTCCCAACTGTTCATGTTTTTTTTTTTCTTTTGTTTTTTAAAATCTATGATAATAAATTAGATTGTCCTATTACAATTTTAGTTATCTAATATTATAATATTTAATACTTTAGGTATATGATGAAAGATTTAAAAGATTTAATGTTTCTGAAGTGTAAACAATACAAATGATACAACAGCTTGTAAAGTCTTACCTAAAATTCAAGTAAATAATTATTTACTATGAAGATATTAAGTTAAAAACATAAATAAAAGAAGTTTTTATGGATAAAGAAAAGTTAAACACATTTAAATTAACTTTTTAATTTAACTTTTATGAGTGGTATTAATGTTCATTGCAGATTCTATCCACAAACAGTCTGCAAATTAAAAAAAAAATCCAATGATGAAAATATTATGGAAAAAGATCATTGAAATAAGATCATTGAAACAAGAAAGAACACAACCAAGCAATTATAATAGACCTTCGTGAAATTAAACCATTCTTCAAAAAATATGAAGGCTAAGAGTGACAAAGTAAGGATATATTCTGTTAATAAGCATAAACAATAGGAAAGAATTTTCTTCACCTTATGTTTTAGCTTATGTAGAAGAAGGCTCATCAGGTCCTTCAACAAAATTCAAAATAATAGTGGTTCAGTTTGTAATTATTTATAAAAATATTATTATGTAAAGCTTGGTTACGAATTAAAAGATGAACATTATCATAATTCTAAGGGTTTTTTTTTTTCTTTTTTTTTTCATGAAAATCACTCATTTGTTATTTAAAAATTATGCATCTCTGAGCAAGTATTTGTTTTTTAATCAACAAAGATATACAGTAAAACCTCGTTAAGTCGTCACTCAAGGGACCAAACATTTTTGACGACTTATGCGGAGTGGGCATTTTTGAAAAAACAAAAAAAAAAAACACACTGAAATACAGTATTTTCATAAATTGCTGTAGAAAAACAAGATTTGCTAAAAACAATACATGCAAATGAATGAGTGGAAAATAATAATAAAAAAAAAACACTTTTATAGTTACCACATTTTAATCGTTTTAAAAGAAAGGCAAAGTGTCTTTGAAACGTTCCAGCCAACCTTTGCTGCCGCCGTAATCTTCAATGTTCAACTCCTTAGCAATTTCCATGGCTTTTTCTTTGAGAACCATGGCAGAAATCGGCACATTTTGCGATCCGGCATTTTTTAGCCATCGAACTAAAACCTCCTTGGTCTCGTCAAACTTCGATTTCCTCATTCTCTTTCGTTTGTCTTTGCAGTCAGCTTCTTCAATTACTTGTTTCGATGAAAGCATATCGTTTAATGTTGTGCTGGGAATATGGTGTTCTTTGGGAAAAGCTGTTTTCAAAACATTTAATTTTTCAAAAAGTGCAATTAAGACTTTTTTTTATTTAAAAGATAAAGAAGGTTTAATGTGCATTAATGTAGTATGAAAAGGGAAGAAAATTTAAAAGATAACGAGGTAAGTTTTCGTTTCCCTCGCATGTTAAAAACGTAACTGAACCACGAAATTGCAGGAGAAAAAATAGCCCTTGTAGCAGGGCTTACTCGCTATAAAATGAAGTCGCACTCAGGAGCGGTCAAGAAAAACGTCTGCACTCGACAGAGTCGCAGCGAGAAGTGTGCTTTGAATAATTAGCAGCGAGATTCCAAGAACCCAAATCCTCCGAAGGGGTAGAAAAGGTATGGCTTGGCCTTCTTAAAGTGAAGGGGCGGGGCTGAAAAGACAACACGATGGCATGCAAAATGGAGAAGAGAGATGCTTTTGGCCATTTTTGCGGGTGACGAGTTATCTGAAGTAGAATTAAATTTGGTGATGGAAAAAAGAGGGTTATTTTACATTATTGTGTATGAGACCTTGTCAGGACCAAAGGAAAACGACGACTTAAACGGAGTGACGACTTATCCGGGTGACGACTTAACAAGGTTTTACTGTATATTAAATCTACTTTTTATTCTTTTTCAGAAAGATTTTTTTTTTTTTTTTTTAATGAGTGTTTATTGTGTTCCAGTGCAGTTGAAGATCCAATAGTCAGTATAGGACATGCTCAAGAAGAAGTTAATTGTAATTTTTGAAACAGATTTAAAGTGAAAAGATGGAATAATAATAATAATAATAGTACCATTGGTGATATCGGCGACCGGAATTGTTTCAAAGAATTTCATTGATAATATAGAAAAAATTGGACTGCAGCAAAATCTTCTCAAAAATATCCAGAAAAGTTATATTATTACAAACATGTCATATCACCTGCAGGTTTCTACAACAGATGGCTTGAGATGAATTTCTCCGCCTACAAGGCTTCCGGAGTTTTCTCCGAGATAAACACATGTAACATAATAATAATAATAATAATAATCTTATAAAATGAAATGATATCATCTCCCTGAAATAAGTTTAAGAGAATAACAACACTACTGTTATTACTATTATTACTCATACAAACTATTATTACTCATCTGATAATTCACAAATTGTGTTCAAGAGATTTGTGCATTTCTATGAAATTACCTCCAATTTTTTTTCAGTGGATGATAATGGAAGTTAGGATAGATGCTAAAGTTTGGAAACTGCTGATGGAGATAATGTTTACGATTATTATTTTCTTCATGATATTCTCAGTCAACTAATTACCCCTCTTTGAAGCTATTAATGAGAAAATAAAAACTAGCTACAGGAAATATGAAAATCTTATAAATGTGGTAGATAAATTAAGACATTCCATGTATCTGCAGTCTTTTCCATTGAATACTTTGCAATCATTTCAATAATAAAAACTAATTTCAAAGCATCCAGCTGTTCTCGAATCCTTTGTTTAAGAAAATAGAAAAAAAATGTAATTTTCATGATACCATCCATCTGTCTGTTGAATTGCAATATAAAAACATTCAACATCTTCCTAATATTTCTACTTTTCTGTCATTCAATGATTCACGAACCAGATCCATTTCGTTTTAATGTTCACAAACTCGGAATAGGGACAGATTCTCTTTGATGAAGAAATTATAACCTTACCATAGCATGGTTGACCAGGTCCAGCCGATTGAAATCCTCTCATGCAATTACAGCGATATCCTCCAGGAATATTCTCACAAACTTGACTGTAATGACAGAGATTGGAAGCTGAGAGACATTCATCAACATCTGAAAAGATTACATTTCAAAATCAAAATATTAATATTTGACAAAGATACGGCAGAATTGATCTAAAAAATCTCAATTATCAAGAAATTTTTTTATCTCTAACGATAGCAAGCCAAGTTAAATGTTTGACAAATCTTTCTTCAACTATGCTGTTAAAAAACTACTCTACATAATTAACAGGTTTATCAGAGGGTAGAAATAGTAGAATACAAATTCAAATTATCATTGTATTGTTTATATAATTTGATTGAGATTTCAGGACAAAACCTTAAATTTCTTTATCCAAAAAACAAAAAAAATTCAAAAGTTGCAAATGTTTATTTTCTATTTAAATGTTCTACAGAAAAATAATAAAAAAGGTATATTTTTCTTTTTAATCTTTTTCTTTTAAAACACAGAGCCAAGCATTTTAGGAGCCTGGTTCCATTTAGTTTCCATCACAAATCCTCCTCCTGGGGCTGCTTCACATTAACAAAGTAAATTATTCTTACACTAACAAGAGAAGTGCGTGACCTCGGACGCTGAAAACCACACGAAAATGTGTTTAGAATGTAAATCGATCATCCCAAAAACAATGGGTATGAGTCATTCCCATGCAAAACTCAGCTGTTGTCTGCTAGCACCATCAGACGGTACTTAATCTAGTACTAGCAAGTAGTTAATCTAGTTGTGTGAATAGTATACCTGCAGTAGGAGGTAGTAGTATTGCAGTAGTAGCAATATAATCATGACCTTGAAATGTGTGTGTTTTTGATCCTATTACATCGATATTCTGTTTCTTTGCATTACCAAAGCTCCTCTCTTGGACCTTCAATGGGTGATCATTCAAATGTCGCTCATGGTAAGACTTGCAGTTTTCGTGTGGTTCTCAGCGTTCAAGGTCAAGCACTTCCCTTGTGAGTCTCATTTTTGATATTTTGTTTGTTTAATTGCACACAGATTTCAGTCTGTGATATTTAATAGCCCAACAATGATTGAGGCACTAGAAATAAGGTAATCAATTTGGAACTAGTAATGGAAACATGAAACAAGGAAAATGAATGTACATAGAAGAGAAAGAGACAGACCTCCAAGCTTGTTCTGGGATTTGAATCTAGGTACAGATGTACCCTCCTTGCAACAAACATGCCTCCACCATTTGGCTAACCCCAAAACAGAGGCATAACTAGGGTTGATAGCACAAATAAAAACTGGTGTCATTAAAGTTCTGGCTGAAATCTTATATTGCTACTCAAACTCATTACAGTCAACAACATACACTTTCATTGTTAAGAAAATGGAAGTTATATTGTTGCTAATATATTTTTATAGCTATAACCTCTGCTTATTGCTCACTTTGTCAGTGTCATTTTTCATTTTAGAAATTGAAAAAAAAAAATTTCTAATGCATTTAAAAAAGATTGTTACTGGTATTTAGAAAATATGATTTGGAACTTCACATTAAAAATGAGTTTTTGTAACTTCAGCCTATAATCTACAAAGTCATCACAATTGGTTATTCTAGCCTCTTCCTGATTCAGATTAAGCAGAAAGGGTTCATTGAAGCTCTCAAATATAATAAGATCACTTGATGGCTCAGGTGGTAATTGAAATAGTAACAGTAAACAACAACTCTTCATTTGGAAAAAAAAACCAAAAAAAAAAAAAACCAAACAATTTGTCTCCATTCTGTTCAATTAACTGGAGGATTTGCACAGCTTTTTAGAAGCGTCTCACAATCTAACATTTCTTCAAAAAACTAAGAACTGTGAAAATGATTGCTACTAAAATTATTGAAAGTAGAGACAATTTCTCTTCAAATTATTCAGGCTATGATTCCTGCTGCTTTCGTTTAAGTCAAATAATAATCGTTTAACATCTAAAAGAAATCCAAATTCTGAATCCAAGTCAGGATAAATATTCCGTTCATTTCATTACAGAAGATCGCCTCTTAATGAAATAGTTTTTTCATTATTCTTCTTTACAAAGAGTCCAGGCCTTTTTACCAGGCATTTCTTTCAATTGGAATATCTAATTCATCACATTATTTCAAACCTGATTCAATGACCAGTGATTTGCTCAAAAAGTTTTTAAAAAAGCTCAAAAAGCTTTTAAATTATAAGGCAAACATGATGAAAGTCCATGGTAGGAACTTGGATTTGCTTTTGAATACGATCAATTCAATCATGAATTTTGTGCCAAAATCTAAACACAGACAAAAAAAATCAAAAGTCAAAATTTGATTCAGCACCTGCTTAGCATTTGTACCAGTGATCTCATTTTGATCTTGTTTTTCAAGACTTCCACTGTAATATCAAAGTATTCATGGACTGGCTTCATAGCCTCTGTTCTAGAACTCCATTGAATTACAGATTCAAATTAATACAGTGTCTCTCAGATTTGCCAACGGAAAGTAGAATGCGAAAAGAATGATTAAAGTGACTCAACTGCATCAAAAGAAGTCACCATCAGTAAATCATAGGAATCACAGCACGTCCTTTAGCCAAATTGAAGGAATGATTATTATCACAGTTCTTAAACTTATATTAATTAGAGAGTGTATATTAAATTTAAATTATTTATATATATCAGATAGATCAAACAATACAGAGATTATGGAAAAACTTGTTCCAAATTGAGAAACAATCTGGTAATCATCAATGAGGAAACATATCTCCACATAGTCCAATAAATCACAGAGGATGGTGACAAAATACCTCAGACAGAAAATTAAAAAAAGATGAAGTAAAATAAACGTGAATCAGGGAAGAACTATGAAGGAGCGAAATGTGAAACGTGAAAGAGCAGGAAGTAAAGTGGGGTACACAAGCATTTCAAGCACAAGAAAGACTGAATATAGTTGCCATGTGAACTGACACAAAAGCCATTTTAACTTAAGATTTTCTTATATATTTTAATTTCATGCTTGATTGCCTCAAATTCTTTTTTTTAATTTTTTGCAATTACCTACAAGAACAGAAAAATAAAGGCTAAGGAATAAAAATTAGTTATTAAATTATTAAAATAATATCAGCTAAAAAAAAACCCAATGTCATCATTATTTGTTTTAAATATTATTACAAAAATCAAAAACCATTGAACAATTATCGCCCACATTCAGTTTACAGCTGAAGATGACCTAGCAGTATTCCACAGGTCGAAATGTCCTGTTTTATGGTAATATTGTTCTTATTATTTTTGAAATGTTAATACTGGTTTTTGGAAAGCATTCAAAATCCCACTTGTTAAGATTGAATTTATTATTATAACATTGATTTTAAAGATTTTTCAGAGCAAAAATTTGAGGTTAGTTTATTTCTAAATTAAGTCAATATCTTACCTATGCATGAACCATTTTCCATTCTTCGATAGCCTTGAGGACAAATAGTTAAGCATTCGTAGCTTCCGATGGAGTTATAACATTCTTGATCAGATTGACAGGGTTTTGTTGCACATTCATCGACATCTAAAAAAAAAATCAAACATCTCAATAAACTTCAATTGTATGATTTGAAAATAAGTTTCTTTCTCAATTAATTTTTTGATTCTTCTGAACAAATAAACAATTTAATTAAGGGATAGCTCATTTATATAATCTTCCCATTGTATAGTAAACAACATATTAAAAATTTATTATTAAATTCAAGACAAATAATTCTATTTTTATTTAAATATAGAATTTAAATATAGAGCTGCTTGAATAAATAAAATAATAGTGTAGATGGATACCAGGGCTTTGTGTCATTTTAAAAGAAATCCCCAAAGAAAGAATTATTTTTAATAATAGATTTCAAAATTAAGATTTAGTCACAAATTACTATTATATAATAAATTTTAGTGCACTAATTCTGCTTAAGAAATAATTTTTAAAATTACTACATTCAAATTAATTAGTTTAACTTGAATTCTTAAGTTTCTCAGAACACACAATTTTACAAAAATACATAAGGTTTATTTTGATCTTAGGTTTTGCTTGTGTATAAGTTTAAGCAATGCTCTAGCATCTTCAGACAACTCTGATGAATTATCTTTCATTATGGCATTAGATCAATTATCAGTTTACCATAAAGTTTTTCATTTTGTGTGGTTATTTAAATTTAGACAAACTTGAACTTCTTCATTTTTTTAATTGCAAACACACTATATTCATTTCCTGAATAAGAAATAAATCATCTTTATTGCATATCCACATACAGACAGTTTAGTTCAACTCGTCACATTATGAGTTAGTCATTCCATTCATCCTTATGTTGCAAAACAGCAACATAACTAAAATATGTGCGGCAATTTTACAGATTTTCTCCTTATGGAAATTTTCATCTAGATTTATCTTTGCTAATTTGGATGTACTACAGTTGAAATTCTTAAGAATTCATTTTATATTTAGATAATGTTATATTAAGATCGAACACAATACTCCTATTTGCTATACAGCACATTTTCAAGGACTCCCTATTTCTGTCTGTGTTTATATACTAAGCTAACAAATGACAAGACTTTCCTCCCTATTTCAAATTCTATATCTGATATTCTTAATCTATATTATACAATTCACCTGCCATATTACTAGATCATTTATTAACATACATTTATTGATTGCTTTTCTATGACACAGGACGTCCCGGAAGTAAGGTCAAACATTCTGGAAGGGTCAGAGTATTGGTCGTTCTAAAAAAAATGTTTCTATTAACATGTGTCGTCTTCAAACACTTTCTGAGATAGAGCTATTTCAATGTACAGAATTACTGCTCAGAAAGAATGCAAAAGTACAATTTTCATTTATTAGCTTATTTTAACTTACCTTTACAAATCCTTCCACTGAGAAGTTGAAATCCTGTTGGACATGAACATATAAAACTACCAACAGTATTTTGACAACTATGACTACATAATCGGTTGGGCTGATTGCATTCATCAACATCTGAAATGAATTAACAAAATAAGTAATGAAATAGTAGGTCAAGATCTTTCTAAAGTACATGTCCTTAACAGTTAATACGATGCCTATCAAAATCTATATGCTCTCCAGGAATGAAACATTTTTGTATTTTGATGATTTGCCACTAATTTTTATTATCATTTAGAAATTTATTTAGAAATTTTCTTTCATCCACGAAAAATTAGGTTTTCCAAACTCCAATGGACCACTTGAGGATAGGCGGGGCTTCGTAGTTCCAAAATATCCCACCACGCTACTGCTTCGCATGTGGGATAAACAAAGCCATGTGCTTCATTTTAACCCTAATAGATATGGAGGCTGAACTAAAAGATTTGATTTGGATGCAACGATTGTAAACCTTCCAAAATGTTCAGATTGGATATAGAGTTGATTATCGCCTGTTGAAGAAGGCGACAGCAATATATTTTCAAAGAAGGATATAATTTAATGGATCACTTGAGGATAGGCGGGGCTTCGTAGTTACAAAATATCCCATCAGGCTACTGCTTCGCATGTGGGATAAACAAAGCCACGTGCTTTGGTTTAACCGGTTTAGATACAGAAGAAATATTATTTTAAAGAAGGATATTCCAAGCGTTTTTACAGAATTATTACAGTACTGGATCTGCACAGTATTGAACCATCGTCTTGAAATATCAAATATCGACGATTTTTTAAGTAATTCGAACAAAGTTATATGTTTGTTTATCCCATTAGCTCTCGCCGCATGTGGGATACACGTCATACGTGACGTCGATAGGGGCGTAAACCTCAAGTGGTCCATTACAATTAAGAAATGGAAAAACAAAAAACAAAACAGTAATGTGTCTTGATTTACAGCTACGATCCAATGGACTCATAACTATCAAATAAGCAGTTTTCTTTGAAAGTGGTGTAAGTCCATTTTTGACAAAAAGTTAGTTAATGATAACAACGAATGCAATCTGCTATGACGTTTTATCTGTAAACAGTTAAAAAAAAAATCCTTCAAAATTTCCATTATTTTGTCAATATACATTTTCGTAGTTAATGAAATTACAAATATAATTACTTTGAAAGTGGTGCAAGTCCACTTCCCGTAAAGACATAATATTTAGTTCACAAATAGAACCTTTTTATCATCATTCAAAAAATTCAAAGATATGATGGATCTATTACCTTATATTCCTCCAATACATCATGACTATTTTCAAAAACTTTCTCATAATGAAAAAAATAAAAATTTTAATATAAAGTTATAATTAAAGTAATTTAAATGGCATTAACTGAAGAAATATTGTAATAAAACCTTTTTATTTTGTTTTTCTTTTTTGCTATATTAAAAATTTCATAAAAAAAATTGGTTTGATTCAATAGAAATCCTATATTTAATATTTCATAAATGTATGATTTTTACATTTTGTTGACATTGAAAGTGGTGTAAGTCCATTTGAAGTCATCAAAAGTATAAATTTCTTTAAACTAAAATCTTAAAAACGATCACATTATAACTTGGATCAATTTAATACTAAAAAAACATAAACTGAACATATTAACATATACCAATATTTTTCAAACAATTCAAATGCAAACCCTTAAATATCTCCATATAATATAAAATGGACTTACACCATTTTCAAAGAAAATGGCTCAAATAAGAATTAGAAAACTATAATGAATATAATGCGTTTGTAAATGTAGTGGTGTCGTCATGAATTCTCATCTCTTTAACTTTATCTATAGATGTACTGATGTGGTTTTCTCTCAGTTTTATTGAAGAAAACAGGATGATTGAAGCAGCATCTTTTTTCCTCCAGTCTGTTCAAACAGTGCTTAGACTCTGGTCACATCAAAGAGATGCAACGGTCATTTGTTATTGTTTTGATTAACTAAATAAACTTGTACAGTGAATGAAAACAACATAAGTGCAATTTTTAGCTTTTTGTTGTATAAATAGATTAGAAGAGGCAATTATTACAGCGGAATACGTTCATTGTAGTGACCGACTGTTTAAACAACAATCAGCGACTGGAAGGTTCGAGCGAAACTTCTTGGTCTACGACTCATTGTTAAAAGTGACAATGATATGAGTTTACGTGGACATCACAGTGAAGTGATTGTATGGGCTGCTCCATATTGAGATGTGTTCCGATTTGGCAGAGAGAGGATGCTCTGTTTAAAAGATAACTTGAGGTCACGATGATTTCTATTTGACTGGATTATCAAGGATTATTAAAAAGGACACGCCGCTTTTATTCGACAGATGTTTCAGTATTGTATTCTGAATAATTATGTTGGTTTACTCAAAGTTAAAGTAAGGATTTCAACTTTGAAAGGCTCAAGTCATTAACCCTCTTTTCCAATGTTTCTTCCAGGAATTTTCATGTTGCTTAGCAACCAACGTTCGAAGAGTTTTGATCTAAAGAAGGATACGCTATGATGTTTAGAATCTACTTTTCTTTACTGGGAAATAATGTAAGGTATTTATTTCTTTTCCATTAATAGTTGCGGTGATATATTCCTGACGATAGAAGTAAAATCGTTAAAGGGTTAAAGTTGTTAAAGTTTAACAGAGCATAAAAGCAATGAAGATTAATCCAGTATAGGAAGACTTTGAAAGATAAAATATTAGTCGCGATAAATAAGATAGGGCTAAAGATTTATCTGTGATCTAGAAATAATAAAGATTAAGGAATCATCAAAGGGCTTAAAAGACTTTAATTGAAAAAGATATTAATCGAGGATTCATTGATGAATAAATAAAGATTAAAGCACTAAAGGTTTAGAGTAAAAGTTTTAACAAGGATATAGACTGTATTTTTCTGTACGAAGATTCTGACCTTAGAAGATAGGATTAGTGAATATATACTATGAAAGGTTAAAGGTTAATAGTAGCAGTTCAAGTTAAAGATATCAAAGTATTTCGGACGAAAAGTTCAAAGTTAAGTTCAAGAGTGAAGTCCAATATAAAGTAGTTCGAAAGAAAGAATTAATGTAAAGTTAAAGAACTATGAAAATAGTAAAGAGCTAAAGATCTCTTAGTCTATATAAATATTAACGAATGGACATTTGAGTTAATATTTAAATGCAAAGTAATTTATTATCATACAAGTGTTAATCAAAAGACATTAGTCCCAGCGAAGTATTTGATCTGTAAACGGATTAGCTCCGTCAAAGAAATAAAATGTTATTTTGTTTTTATCCTTGTGTCCAAGTCTATTTGGTTAAGTGTTAAGTACACGTTTAAGATAAAAGTTTTATCGCCAAATAAAGAGAAAGTTTCTCAAAGTAAAAAAAAAAAAATTCTCTGATTGAAAAACACTTTTAAATAATTCTTATCTTATAAATGATAATCAAAATTTTGCTAAATTTTGAAACATTAAAATTAATTCAAAATTTTAAATAAATGAAGGCAGGGAAAAAAGTCTGCATCCATTGTTCTGAAAGTTTTTATTCAATGTTTCTCAGTAAAATAAAGCATTCCTCAAAATGTCAAATTATATTTCTAAATAATTTGAGATTGGTCATTTCGGTTTTAAAATTCCTTGAATGTAAGAACTGATATGGTGATTTACAAATCTATAATTATCCATTTTTATGTTTTATCCATTCCAAAGATACTATTATTAGTAAAAAGTAATATTTAAATAGGATTCCACTGTACAGGCCATGGAGATCCCTTTGGGGCAGTGGAGGTGTAGACAGTTCACAACCATTGAGAAGTTAGAGTTAGGTAGTTAGTCTGACACCCTCCCACCCTTTTAAGCTGTGGAAAGAAACGACCCACATTTTAGCAAAGGCTGGATGAACATCCTGGAGGAGAAACTGTGGGAAAAATCCATGACCTACGCTAGAACTGAACCCTGCAGTCCAATATAACATCAACCATAGGGGCGCACAAGCAAAACCAGGGGCTCTAATGTACTTTTATAAAAATAATATTTTGTATTCTTTTTACCTATTTTACTTCTGTCGGAAATAAATAAAATAATTTGTTCCAATAAAAAGACATACGTTGCTGTGATTAGAATCAGGAATACATTTGAAAGTTCTGTTGCCAGTATCACATTATGCGTATCTACTTGTGATTACATTAACAAATGTGCAATTAAAATTTTGATTATTTTTTTTTGTGTAAATAGGAAAGTATAAAGTAACATGGAAAAGGGAATTCTCACTGCATTTTATGAACTCTCCTTTTTCTAATGATTATTTTGCTTAATAAAAAGATGAAGTTTTATATTCTGATTTCAACTTTCAACCAGTCCATAATTTTAAATTAGCACAAATCACTGAAATATAATAATGTAAAAATTAGGATTCAAGACAAGATATCACATAAGATATTTTGTTGATGTTGTTCTCATTAGACTAGAAATGGTCAACTTAAAAAAAGAAAAGAAAAAAACTATTATGAGAATAATTTTCATTCCAATCAATTCTGATAAGAGCCAGAATTAATATCAGTCAACATAATGTGAGATTTTAAAACAGTAGCAACCAGTGAGTTATTCTGAAGAGAGAATAAAATGACTCTGTGGTGAGTTAATATTCATCTGCAAATAAATATTAATATAAAATTATATCTATTAATTACTCTAGAAATCCAATGGCTGTTATTTGCTGGGTAAATTTTCTTTATTTATAATTTATATAATATTTTGAATACATTATTAATCTCATTAATAAAGGCAAATGAAGAGGTACCTATTTCCAATTACACTGGTGAATTAATATAATGCCTTCCTTGGGGACCAAAAAATTCAATCCTATTGTAAGGATGAACCCTTCCGGCTACATGTATGAATAAGCTATTGATGCAAAGTTGAAAAGCCTTCCCAATTGGTCAGTTAAACTGCCCTGTGATTGGCTGAATTGGGAGGCCAGTCGGTACAAATCGAGTCCTCTCACCAAGTGGAGGACCAAACAGAGAGCGTCGCCACTAGCTCTCTCCGAGTGACGGACCAGAAAGAGAGCTCTATCTTTGATTCTCGGAATCCGGTCCGATCTGTATGTATACCTGTAAATAATTGTAAATAAAGTCTGTGCGCCTTAGACTAAACCCTGATGTTAGTCTCTGTCATTTCGACCATACATCACTATGTCACATGATGGTCACTCATTTTCAACTTTTTATAAACTTAACTTTATCAATTGTTAGCGTTTCACTGAATTTTGCAATGCAACAAATGGGTACGTAAATGGGAAGAGCTGACAGTTTTATTGCATATAAATTGATCCAAGTGATTTTGAACTCTGCTGTTTACTGCCTAATTAATTTATTAGACCTACAACAAAGTAGCAGGATCTGAAGAGGCTGAAAGATAAAATAGAGACTGTCTGATTAAGACTGTAGACCCATATTCCATCAAAGTGTATTATATCAAATTACCAGTATATAAATGAAACGTGTAAAGTACATTTAATGTGAATAAAATAAACTTTTGTGTATATCTATTTTTATTTAACTCACCTACACATCTTGATTTTCCTATTAGCTGATAACCTTTCATGCAATCACAACGATAGCTGCCAGCCACATTCCGACATTCCTGATCACATACTTTTGGAGTTTCAACACATTCATTTACATCTAGAAAGAAAAGTTATTTGTTAAAAAAAAAAAAAATATTCAAAGATAGCAAGAAAATATTCAAATTTTAAATTGCTTGATTCATTCTGTATTACTACTGTACTAACCTTCACAGTCATTACCCGAAGGGTTTCTAACATAACCTGTACTGCATTTAACTAGGCATTTATAGGATCCTAAGGTATTCTGGCATTCTTCATGTTTCTTACAAATAGCAAGACCAACTTGACATTCGTCAATATCTAAAAACAAGAAACAAGAACTTTAGTAACAAATTATAAAATTTAAAATTGCTGCTAAGTTTGGAGACAATATAACAATGGTTATACGTGAAATTCTGCTCCTTCACATACTGGAAATAGATCATAAATTAAGATATTAAAGAAGACAGTAACATAAGAAATGGGTGATATTGTTATCTTACAGGAAAATAATAATGTGGTCTGGTTTATAGCAGACAGAATGTAAACCCACAAAAAAATGATCAATATAGCAAATGTCTGCCTTCAGAAGGCTAAGAAAAATTCTTGTTTGTCAAACTTCATCAGTACACTGATAAGATAAAAAAATGTATCGCTCATCAGATGTTGATGCAGTGAAAAAATCGAAGAAATATTGATGCGAGGTTGAAAAGTCCTCCTGATTGGTCAGTTAATCTGTCCTGTGATTGGCTGAATTGGGGGACCAATCAGATATGTGTCGTTTCCTCTTACCAAGTGGCAGACCGAACAGAGAGCGTCGCCGGTAGCGCTCTCTGAGTGACGGACCGAACAGAAAGCTTCAAAAAGATTCTTGGAATCCAGTCCGATTTGTATATATATCTGTACATAGTTGTAAATAAAGTGTGTGTGCCTTAGACTAAACCACGGAGTTAGTCTGTCATTTCGACCACACATCAATATGAAAGGGGGAAAACATCTGTGCTGACATCAGTAAACAGGAAGTCCTCCTACTATGTGTATTTTTTAAACATGAATTTGTTCCAACTCACTTGATAAAGTAGGGATTCTTTACAACATTACAAGAATTCTCACTTAATCATGTGTAATTCCTTGTGTACGACTCAGCCAAGACAACTAGGTCAACCCATAACATGAAAACGTGTCCATGCATGAACCTACTGTTGTTATTTGACCATGAGTGTTTACATTGCTTTGGTTGTTTGATTTTTGTGCCAATTGTTTACCAACTATTTCATTAAAAAAAGTCACTATTCAGCCTAAATCTTGTCTAAGCATATTTTAAAGCAAGCCAGGAGAAATTGCGCATAAAAGAAAAGCACTAACTATTGAAGAGAAGCTTGAAATAATAAGTCGTTTTGAATGAAATGAGAGAATATGTGACATTGTAAGAAAACTGCGACATTGTGTACAATCTGCAACAGTGCCTATAAAATTAAACAAACCGCTATGGCTAGAAAAGTAAAAACATTCATCGATGCTAATAAGATCATGTTCTAAAGAAACTGAAGAGATGGAAAGACTGCTAAGCATGTGGATTGATAGCAAAAAATGCAAAGAAATTGAGGACCAATGTTGCTTATAATTAAAGTGAAAGCATTCGATTTTGATGATAACTTGAAAAAAAAAAATGCTGAAACTTCAGTTTCTTTACAAGACAAAATGCAACATTTATTCATTTATTTGTTGTTTGTTTCCTATAGTTATTTATTGATTTATACAGGGTGTTTCAAAAATACACGGCATAATTTCAGGTATGTATT
>JAFIDM010000006.1:50170553-50240377 GCA_023159025.1 Thereuonema tuberculata
AGAAATAAAAGAATTAAACAGCTCATTTATATAAAACTAGCCGGGTACTGTTGCTTTGCTCTGGAACCCTTGCATATATAGTATTAAAAAAAATTATTTATTTAGCAAATTAATATTGAGATTGGAGAATATATGACTTCCCAGCCTGTTGTGGCCTTCTCCGCTTAACTCAGATGTATTGTGGGTTGGCGCCACACGCCTGGGATTGCGCGCCACATGCATTTTTGCATGTATCTTGCAAATGCAGAAACGTTTGTGAATGACTGATATATCGTTTGATAGAACTTTCAAACACCAACATTTTCTGAATATAATGTTCTCTTCCAACTTTTATACTTTTCATTTAAATTGAGAAAAAGTCAAAATTTGACCCTTTAAAAGGTGCTATCTTGGAAACCAAAACTTTTTTCGAAAGATTTTTGTAGCATTTTGTTTGTCTTAAAAAGATCTACATTTTATCCATTTGCATGACCAATCTATCTCTTATAGTTTGGTCACAAAATTGGAAAAACTTAAAAGTCTTACGACAGAATGACAGACTAAGTTTTTATAACTTATAATGTTTTTATTTTATATAAAATTTCCCATAATGAATGTACATAACAGATTTAATTTAAAAAGTTTATCAATGATGAAAAACAGACCATCACACTTGAGTACTGAAACAACTACTTGTCCCTATCAACAGTCAAGGAACTAACGAACTTTAGATAGAAAATGGATTGACAAACAAGGAAGCAACAAATGCCTCAAGTGAATCAATAGGAAATGCTGCCAACTCTTTCTATTCAGAGACTGATGTTTCCAGATAAGTTTTTGAGAAGGAATTTTGGTCTTCTCTTAAACAAACAATACAATGAAAAGAAAAACAATTTGAACTCTTGCAACGGGTTGATGATCAAACACCAATCTAAACAAATAAGTTAAAAATCAGAAACTGATTAGACAGGAAGGCAGAGAAAAACAGTCAATACAGATCAGAACAGCACTCCAGGCAATGTTCTGAGCATTTCCTGGTCTGATACGTGCAAATAGGACAAAACAATTGCCTTCATGAATTTACAGAAATACAGTTGTAAATACAGAAATCAACTTCAGTGTGAAGCTAAGCCTCTAAAGTTCAAATGAAAGACAAAATTCTTTATGAAAAGAAACGACTATTTTCTGAAATCTAATCTACTACTGATCACTGAATAAACCAGGAACAAAAGAATGATCAAATTCAATTTCTTGTCAAGAAATAACACAAATAAGTAGATTTAGCCAATTTCATCGCAAGTTGGTTGTTATTAGACTGAGTGAATTCTGAAGAAGCTTCTTTTGATACTGTAGATACATCAAAACATTCAGCAATAGGTCTACCCATACAACCAGCTTAGTTTACTTTGTTGGGTCCCACAGTTTTCCAATGCATTTCATATGGAAATTATTTAAAAAACGCACATAAACAACCCATAGATAAAAAGATGGGACTTTAGAAAAGGTTGGATTTAGATGATGAAAAATATTTTAATTATCAACTTTTACTAAATGACATTTAGGAAAATTTCTTGCAGCTGCAAGTTTGAGATTGTAAACAAAATAATAACATGCATCTTCATTTGAATCATGCAAATGCAGCTTCAAGGAAATCGGAAGTTGTGAGGAATGGTGTTATATGATACATGACTTGCACTCACTCGAAGGACACAATCACAGGCATTTGTTCCAAGAGATTAGTAAAATGTAGATGGTTGGAACATATTTTTATTATAGAAAGTACAAGATATTCAAGTAAAAAGAAGCAATTTTATTACTGTTTTTATAAGTTAAGAATGTAGATAGGTATCTAAGTAATAAAGAATCTGTAATCACTGCTATGTACCTTTGCAGTAAGGTCCATCAGGATCCAAGTTAAAACCAGGTGGACATTTATTACTTGGATTCCCTTTAGAAACACTTGACGATGTAATGAAACTAAGTTCTTGACTATCTGGATCATAATGAACCCCAATTCCATTGGCATGTAGACGCTGAACCAGGTAAGGCATTTTACCCTGAGAATCATCGTAGTGTGTTGTATGATTCCAGGCATAAGGAAGCATGTGTCCATTCACTCGAAAGGTGCGGGTGGAAAATCCATACAAGGAACCTGGGCCAGACTGAATGTAATCCTCTGAAAAAAAATATGTATTATTAGCTTTTCAATTACTATATATTTTTGTACATTAAAATAGAGATTTTTTTTCTCAAAAAAGGAGAGTAAAAATTATTTCGTATTAAACTTTAAAAATTTCAGAATGCAACATGAAACTAGGAATTATTTTCAATTTTTTAACTTTATTGATTAAAAACAACCATCTTCATATTATGTTTGCAAATTTAAAAAAAAGAAATTATAGAATGATTTGCAGTGAAAGTCACTACATTTTTTTCTTATCTAGAAGCTGTCAATAGCACCAATGATAGATTTTGTTTTTAATTCTGTAGATGAGTTACTTATCAGAAATGACCTTAAGTCCTTTTTAACAATGTATTCTATCAAATAAAGCTTTTATTCTCTTAATGCAGAGAATCAAATGTTGATCCATTTCTCTTAACAGCATTCTCAGGACTAATATAAACAGGACACTTTAATTTAACCACTTTTCCAATAGAAGACGCCATGCCGGCATGGCCAAGCGGTCTTGACGGCGGTCTGCCGTGCGGGCATTGTGTCGGCACCCGGGTTCGATTCTCAGCCGTGGCTTGGCTGTTTCAATTTCCTTTCCTGTGTTTGTCAGCTTCTTCTTCACTTTCTCTTTGGTCAAAGGCCTTGCCTTAATGGCTTCCTGAGGAAGGCCCCGGAAAACCACCTCAGTATCTTTCCCAGGTGGTTCTGGGAGTTCTACTGAATTCCATAGAATGTGGACCTGTCTCCGGACAGACGGACTAAGGATGGAAATAGAAGACTTTATTTCTTCTTTTCTAAGATTCTATTTTGCATGTTTACTGAAAATTTAATATTTATATGTCACAAATGAGATACTCAATTAAAGTCTTCCGCTTATGTCTTCAATTGTATTGTTCTACTGTTTATTGTAATCCATTAGGAAAATACCTTCAAATCTTGAGTAATTTGTCGAAGGCAACCATTCTCAATTGTTATTTTCAAAAGGAAATTCATTAGGAGCTTTGTCTGGCTTAATTTTTTCATTCTTTTGCCTTAAATATACTTTCTCATAAGACCTTGGTATTATGGCACTGATATTTCCAACATTCTTCACAGAAAAGAGCTATTCTTCCTTCAGAAACTACGGGTATTTCTCTCAACACTTTACATTCAGATTTCTTCCTTGTTCTCTTCACCTTTTTCTTTTACAAAATCATTTATTATTCAACTAACAGAGCTAATCTTTGATTAGCCATAGCATTTATCACTGGACACGGCCACTTCAGGAAACATCTGACAGTAGTGGGTCTACTTCAAGAAGACATCAGCTGCAGATTATGAGGGCAGTCGCTAGAGACAGCCAAGCATTTAATCCTGGACTGCGAATCCTTAGACCTTAGGAGAAGAAGGGTATTTGAGGGCAAACAGCCGGGAGATGAATTTGACGCAAGTTTGGGAAGTAAGATACTGGAACTTATCTAATCTAATTATTCAATTATTCACTTGACATTCCTCTACAGCTAAGTGAGAGCTGCTGCAGTCATTACTCTACCTCGAAATAAGTGCACGGGAGATTTAGGCTCCCAGTGATTCTCGACCAATGGGACTGTGGTGATCAGATGGTCAACCTGATGCCTCCTGCATTTAACCCGAGTAAGAAATCTGGTACTCATTTGACAGAGGGCTGGGTGAACCCTAGGGTCTGTCTGCAAAAGAAATAATGGAGGAAAAATCCCCAACCAGTGTCAGGAATTGAACCCGGGCTCCTCCAATCCCACCTGCATATAAGATATGGTAATTCCTAGTCAGTCATCATTGGAGTTGCACTTCGTAATTTACTAGATTCAGAGTCAACTTTTGTTTTGTTTTTCTATTCGACAATCAAATAATGCTCATCTCTGAAAAAATTATAATCTGGAAATTCTACAACAAAAAGATAAGAAAGAAAGTACCAAATTCCAGCTATTGTTGAGTGATTCAGAGAATAAATTGAGATCAATATTTAGTTAATATAAAGAGAAAAACATGGATATAATAACAAAGAAATAATATTTCAAGACATCAACAACTAGAAACGTTTTCATTTACAAAACCTGTGTAAGGATCTATTGTGATTTCAGCATCTTCAGGCAAATGAGGAACTTCTCCACTGAGAACAACATCAACTAACAAAGCACCATTGGGATCTAATCCACGAGCAACATGTGTCATTTTTAACACTTCACCTTTGGATTAAAAAAAAAAGAGAATTAATTAGTTAAGCTTATTTGAATCTATAACAATCTCACATGCTAGTGGCAAGATTTTCATATTATAACGGAGAGGATAAAAAAAATGCATATGCACATATATACACTAGTGTTTGTGAAAAATGCAACTCGTCGCACAACATCAACAAACAATAGTTTGAACTTGGACGAATGATTGGTCTGCATGAAGGTGGATTTTTGTACTGCGACATAGCTGCTCATATGGTAAATAACTCCATGATAGTGATGCACATGTGGAAACAGTGGACTGTAGAGAACCAGGTATATAGAAAATCTGGCAGTGGTCCATGAAATGTGATGACAACAAAGAATGACAGACACCTCTTTTGCTTGGCAGTGACAAACTGTTCAGTGTCATTGCAAGTGTTAGCACAACAGTGGAGTACTGCAACAGGTCTGGCATTGTCAGTCTACACAATTCAACACCGTGTGCTGCACAAAGGACTGGTTGCAAGCATCCCTTGACCCTGAACCATCGAGCCTCAGGTAGCATCGAATACAATTGCGAACACAGACAATGGCATGCTGACAGGCAAAATGTTATGTTTTCAGATGAGTCCTGCTTTAATTTGTACTATAATTGTGGCTACATGCACATTAGAAGGTATTGAGATGAGCGCCTTTTTCCAGCATGCATTGTAGAGCTTCATACTAGCCAAACGCAAGGTGTGACAGTGTGGGGAGCCATTGGATACTATGCACGATCTCAGGAGGGCAAAGTGAACAGCAACAGCTACATCAAGGAAGTTCTAGAAGCTGAAGCCATACCCTTCCTCCAGAGCACTCTTGGCGCTTTATTCCAGCAGGACAATGTCCAATCACATGTTGCCAGGAATTGTTCAAGCCTTCTTCACAGCACAGCAGATAGTGCTTCTTCCCTGGCCTGCACGTTCGCAAGACATTTCACCTATTGAACTTGTCTAGGATATGGTCATTCGGCAACTGATGCTTTAAAGTCCTCCAGCAGTAAGTAAAAAAGAGCTGTGGATTCGCATATGAACAGCCTGGCAAACAATTCCCCAGGACATCATACAAAGCCTTTTCGATTCAATAGCACAATGTATAGCAGCTCTTATTGCAGCTCATGGAGACTTTATAAGATACTGATTTTTTTTCAGGTTATATATGTTGTTATTATGCTGAAAATGTAACCACTTATATACAGGAATATCAGTAATATGTGGTATAAATTTCATTCTATTCACATCGATTCTCTTATGATGCTGCATTTTTCACAAACATTAATGAACAAAAAGTGTTATAAACTATAAAAAAAAGTCTAAAGATATAAAATTATTTTAGAATTAGAACAAATATGGAAAGTCACTATCACAACAAAGATAAATCTTGCTGTTTTCAGTATATTCAAAGACATGCATGAATTTAATGAATCTATTTTCAATAGAAATATCCATCTATAACTGATAAATTCAGTAGATATTCTTCATTAAGAAGAATGCAATATAAGTTTTTACATTTGAGGAATAACACTTTCAATGCTTTGAAAGATACAAAAATATCTGTGTAGACATGCAAATATACAACCTCTCATTCTTAAATGATAAAACACTATATCTTACATTTATATGAATTGATCAATGGATTTGATGGAAACTTCCCAAATAGTAAGCCTGTGAAATGTCAAGTCATTTTCTAGATGATCGGAAACATGAAGAAAGTAAGTCCATTGTTAAATTTCATTAAATTCATTGCTAGTACCTCTAGCACTTATTTCATTACCCGGTAATCATTCAAATTTTCAGTTCTCATGTTCAAGTACATGTAATTTGATATGTTTTTTTCAAGTCTCAATGTTTGGTTCTAAACATAATTCCTTCATGATATAAACTGATCGTGCTTTAAGCCATCTGTAATTGATTGCCATTGAACTAGTTCTATCTCAAACTAATTTGTTCAGCGTGTATATTGTCATTTTTCTTTTTTGTCTCCATCATTCTCTCATTGACAAAGTTCAAATTAATTACACCCCTCATGTTTCAATATGTTATACAAGGTTTTCTCCATTGAATCATTAAATACAGACATTTTCTCTAGCCTGGGTTTTTTTTTTCACATGATTTTTTTCCCATTTATTTCCCATCTTCCTTATAAAAAGAAATATTTTCACATTTTTTAATTCCACATTCTATCAAATGCTTTAGATTTGGCTTTGCACAATTACTGAAATAATGTAGAGAAAATGTAATGAAAAAAAGAAAGAAACTTAATTTTTACTTAGTTTAAAACTCTAAAAGACTTTTTTTTTTCTTTTTTTATAAAAGAAAAGTCTTTTTACAAATAATTTCTTACTAAGATACAGTACCTGTTGCAAAGTTAACTTGGGAATCTCGACGAAAGAAGCCTTTCGTTAAAGAATGGCCGTTCATAGATTGTCCGATCTCATTTCCAACTGACCAATAAACTGGAGATAAAATGGATACAAGTGGACGTAACCAATTGGCTGAAATAAATTAACAAAAAATTAATTTTGAGGTTCCATTATTTTTATCTTAAAATATATTAGAAATGATTAAAAAAAATGATTCAGTAACTCAAATCATTTATAACCTGCTTCAGGTGGCATGTTGTTGATTGAAGCCATAACTGTTCTTTGTGGTCCAAGCTTTGTGATATTAGCCACAATTGTGGATAAACCAACATCTTCACCATTCACTAAACCAATCAAATTGCCAATGGCATAGCTCGGAAAATCTGTAAGAAATTACTAATATTAATGCAATGTAAATTTCTCAACCAATTTTAGACTATTTTGTGTCTAGTTTCCGATTGAGTAGTAAAGCAAACCCACTTCCAATAGAATAATTACATAATTATTTAGGTATTTCTTTATCTATGCATGCACTGTTTAGATTTGTATATGTTAGTTCTATAGGTTACTTTATGTAAATAAATACATGGAAATAAGTTTTCTCAATAACAACTCAATTCCCAGGTCCACCATCTGAGCTAGATGCATTTATAAGCAACAACTGACTCTAAGGCACTCAGGGACTTTTGCTGCAGTGTTAAACAATCTAATCATCCTCATTACTTGAAATTAGTTTCATTTGAGTCATTGATTTTGATGCAGTCTATTCTTATGAGAACTGTGAGTCCAGCTGTTCTAATTGGACAACAAATGTCGAAGTTGCTCTGTCATAATAAAAAAGCTCTCTGCTGTTATTTTTTTTTTTTTTAAGTTATGAACACTTTCTCTCTGATTTTAGGATTATAGTTAATTTACTACATCCAGTATATCAACCAGTTTGACACAGTTCTTTCAAAGTATCAACATGATGCTCTTTGATGGGAGTAGGAGACCCTCAACACTGCTGACGGGCCTGTAAAGGTAAAAACTATTTGTATTTCAAAGTTAGATAGATGATGGTATCAAAAAAATCTCTGCAGTAGAAGACAAAAGAACTGAAGACTCAGAGGAACTGGAGTAGCAGAAGGCTGATCAAAAACCTGCAATGTAAGATGGATATAAAAAACCAATGCCACTCGAAGAAGTAGTTAGACTGTGGTTGGTCCAAGATAGTAACGATAAGATCTCAAGCATTTAATTATACTTCAGCAAATCTGGATTGAAACCAGATAAAGTTAAAAAAAAAAAAAAAAAACATCAGAGAAGAATTTTGTGGATGAATGTAGACTTTCACAAATGTTATACAAGTATCTCCATCTAGTGGGCTTTAGTGTAGGCTATGGGAAGTGAGAATTTCACTGTGAGAGTAATGTAGTTAGATGAAATGAACACGGTGGTTCATTATAAGACAATCAATATATTGCATCTATAATCAACTATTACTGGAGGGGGTAAAAATAGTTATACTTAATAGTTTAGTCAATTTTATTAACATACGAGTTGATAGAGTAAACCTAACTCAAAGCTAAGAGAAACCATTTTAAGTAACTAGAATATATCAATTATATAGATATATAAGTGATTCTTTTATTTCAATACAACTTTTTAAAATACCTATGTTTGCTTACCTACACAAGGATCAGCAGAACATTCTTCCAGTTGATTGGCATCCCCAGAGCAACGACGTCCTCCAAATCTTGGTGGTGGATCACTACAGGAACGAAATCTTTCTCTGTTTCCAGCACCACAGGTTACTGAACAAGAACTCCATTCACTCCATGATGCCCAATTTCCATCCTCTGAAACAAAATCATAAATATAAACGTTTGAAAAGTAAACAACTTTATTTGTTTTAATTTTTGATTACTCAATTAAGTGCTACTGCCAATGGCTCCACAGGGTTGCCATTAGGGGTGGATGAATGGGTGCTTGCCCAGGCTCATGCCAAAACAATAATAATGTCTTCACCATAAAAAGCAAAATTTGGGTAAGATAAATTACGACTATGTAATGGTATTTAAAAATAAATATTGGAGACACAGCGATTTTAGGGAACTATGGATTAAAATATATGGAGTAGAAAGAAAAACTTCAGTTAACATAACATAACTTAAAATGGGAGGTTCTATTCAGTCCCTAACACTGCGGCCTCAACAGGCCTATTGTGTATCCCAAAAACTTCAGTTAACTGCTTGTGCTAGACTGGAAGTGAGATTAATTACCATATTTATTGGCAAATAATATGCACTTGTTTTTCTAAAATTTAGGGCTGAAATTCAATTTTCAACAAATGTAGCTGAATTTCAATTAAGTGGCATTTTATGCCAACAACCAATAATGCGAGGGGTGGCTGAAAAGTAATGCACACTCGCTAATAACTCACAAATGGAAAGAGATATTTGAATGAAACAAAAAAGGCTTGAAAGTACATTTTGTTAGCTACAAGAGCTTACATTTACTTTTCAACATAGTCACCATTTACAGCTATACCTATCTCCAACGGTGAACCAGTTTTTTTCATCCCCTCAATGAAGAATTCTGTGGGTCTTTAGTTGATCCATGACCTCACTGCATCCTTCACTTCATCATCCGTCATGAAATGAAATGAAATGAATGCCCTTAAGATCCCTCTTTAAATGCAGGAAGAAGTGAAAATCGCAGTATGTCAAATCCAATGAGTATGGAGGGTGTGGAATGGGTTCAAATTGCAACTTCACAAGAGCCTCAGTGGTAGAGCGAGATCAGTGTGGCCAAGCATTATCATGTTGCAAGATTATTGGATCAGTGGATTTTTGAATATGACACACATGTCTTCTCAAGTGTTTTAACGTCTCTATGTACCATGCAAAATTCACAGTTGTCCACCTTCAAGGTACTCCATTGTGGACATGTGTTTGGCATCCCAGAACACTGTCAAGAGTTTTTTGCAGTTCTGAATTTCTTGGATGACGGCGAAGTGAAGTGCCAGTATTCCATGCTTTGCCTTTTTTCTTCTGGGTTGTAATGACACACCCAAATTTTGTCTCCCATCACAATATTGAAAAGGAAGTCATCTTCTTTACGATAACATTTCAGAAGCTGTTCACAGCATTCGTTTCATTGTTGTTTGTTCTTTTTTGTGAGTTTGTGTGACACCCACCAAGAACAGATTTTACGGTAACCCAATTGCACGATAATGTGTCCTACTCATTCTTTCAATTCTCATAGCTGGGCAGCGATGCATTGTTGTGTGATGTGATGTGATGGTCACTTTGAATCAATTTGTCAACCTTCTTTTGATGTTTCTCATCAGTCACAGAAACTGGTCTAGTTTCTGTGACACATAGTGAGGTTCATCCTCAATAATCACTTTACCAGTTCTGATGCACGAAATGTCATTGTCCACACCTATTCACAAGTAGTTCGATCAACAGTTTCATCACCATGAACAGCTTGTAAACGATGATAAATTTCACAAAGGTTCACTTTTTCAACTGTTAAAAATTCAATCACTGCACATTGTTTTAAACATGTTGACATAGCAGGCACACTTGACTCCATAGAGACAACTACTGATTAAAGAATGGCGAATTGAACAGAATTCAACAAGAGTTGGCGTATCTGTAGTGGGGAAGGTAGCTACGAGATATCAGAACACACCACTCTGTACGATGTTTCATTCTCCAGTTACATGAGACTATGCATTACTTTTCAGTCGCCCCTCATATTTTATGCTAATGGCATGATGAAAATGAACTATATGGTATTAAAACAAATTCACTGTACAGGAACCTCTGAAATAACTACAATAAATGTTATATCAAGTGGAACTGATCTTTTGCTATTGTCGGGCATGTTGCTGACAGGCTGAACAAGTATGATTATCTCTGTCTAGCATGTTATGGTGAGATTTTCAATGAGTAACGAAAATTAATTGTGCAGTCTTCACTAGATATATATTTTAAACTTTTATGCATTAATGAAATTTCAATACCTGGACATCGATGAGTGTTGCATGCTTCATTACTCTGCGATGGTCCAGAACATCCACGTCCTCCATTGCCTGGTGGAGGATTATTGCATGTTCGGAATCGTCTTCTGTAACCCCTATTACAACTAGCAGAACATTCACCCCAGTTAGACCAAGCACCCCAGTTGCCATGAACTACAGCAAATTAAAAAAAAATATATATATTTATGTCAGATGTCTTACAGTGACTTATCAATTTTAGTACACTGAAATAGAGGGAGAGATGTTACAACTTCAAAACAATTTATTCAAAAGATACTTAAGAAAATGATAGTCAAAATTTAAATTTCAAATAAATAGATAATAAATTAATTTAATTTAAATTTTATTTAAATATATTCAATGGTACTATTGAATCAGTGCTGAAAATTAAACAATATCTAAATAATTTACTTCACTCCAAACAAATATAAATACTCCAGAAATGACCAATATTTCGGCTATCTATTCGAAAGACTTTTTCTAGGTCTCGATTAGATAGACGAAATATTGGTCCTTTCTGGAGTATTTATATTTGTTGGAGTAAAGTAAATCATTTAAATAGAAATGTCTAACAGTTTTTGTGAAATATTAAACGATATCGTTGGCGAGGAGGAGTTGACTAATTGGTTTATTATGAATCAATGGTGAAATAGAGGGTTTTAAGTAAGTAAATGCGTTACAGCAATCTAACACCATTTAACTTCTTTTTTTTTATGGACTAGAGGTTCATTTTAGATTCTTAGACATGAACAATATAGGTTTTGGAAAATATTCTCTGATGAATTCAGTAAAATATTAGACTTATCAAAGTCTTTATAATATGAGAAATAAATGATAGGAATGTTTTATATTAGTGCTATTCTGAGGTGAGGGTAAAAATCTTCCAATTAAAAGACAACAAAAAAAGGAATTCATTCAAAACCTTTATAAATGAGTAATTTTGGCACAAGTATCAAGAATGTTTACTTGCAAGTGATAGAAGTATAATCTAAAGAAATAAAAATTCCCCTACGAACAATAATCTAGTTTTTCTTATAATCTTTCGAACCACTGCAATTTAAATTCCCCTGATCTGCTATAGTAAGAATGAATTAACCTAAAAATTAAAAAGTTTGTTTAATTTGTCCTTTCAATTATTTTTCGACATACATTATCTTTAATAGAAAAATATTATTTTTCTCAGAGGCACTGCCATGCTTAATAAGAATTGCACCGTTTACATTGGTGGATAATGGGATCACAGTCTCCTACAGTGTTCCTGTGAAAAGGACTGAAATAATATAACCCTTGTCACTTATTAAAAAAAGCTTTTAAAAAATATCAAAGAAACTTACTTAAAAAGGTGCAACACAAATCAGAGAGAGTTACTAATAACTATATCTGTCTTATGATTGGTAAATTAAAAGGAGAAAATAGCAGTGAAACTGAAAAAAAAAAAAATGCTGACTTGTTTCAATGCAATCAAAAGTGATTAGTGTTTCAGATAGTCTGTTGGTTGTTTTGGGAGATCAGCAAAAGTTGATATGTGAAACAAGCTTACTTGACTAAACATACTTCAGAATAATTATGAAAATAAACTGAAACTTTAGTATTCAGTTTTTATTATTTAAGAGAACAAAACAAAAGAAAAACAAAATTCTTATGCTATAATAGTGTAGGCTTTTAAAAGTTATCATGCTTATTTCAAAACTAGCTAAAATCCACATAGTTAATAATTTCATTTTTTGTTTTTCATATCATTTACTGATGATGTTAAGAAGTTTAGTAACAGAATGCCGTTCCAGCATGACCTTGTGCTCTAGACGGCAGTCTGTCATGAGGAAGCTATGTTGGCATCTGGGTTTGAATCCCAGTGCAGGCTTGGTGACTTCAATCTTTCTTCAGTGTTTCATCTGTTTCCAAGAGTGTAAAAACTAATTTGCCCCCTGTGTTGCACCCTGGATTACACTAAAGAACTAGCAACTCTGGCAATCACTTCGATCTCCTGGCTAATGAATGCCATATGATAAATAAATAGCATTAGAATGTAATTTTTTTTAGAAATTTTGGTAATGCCAAAAAGTAGAGTTTTTATAATTCTTCTTCTAAAACAGTGTTTTATTTCACAAAAGAAATGCCTAAATGTAAAAAACATTAAACTTTCTTTAATTCTATTAAAAAAAAGACGCTCATAGGTCTGTGTATAAATTCAATAATTTAAAAGAATATGGCAAATGAGAAGGTAATATAATTTATAGTTTATTAAAATACTTTGGATTGTTATTATTACCTGGGCAAGGGTCATTATTACAGAAGTCCAACTGAACATCAGAGCCAGTGCATTGTTTACCACCAATGGAAGGAGGGGGAGAATCACAAGCCCTTTGTCGCTGTCGAGTTCCTCCACCACATGAATGAGAACAAAGAGACCACTGGCTCCAGCCACTCCATTCACCATTGACTAAGTGGGAAAAATAATAATAACATTAAAAAGAAAAATCTGAAATATAAATCAACAAAACATTGACAAATCAACAGTGGTTTCTATTATTTCTGAGACAATTAATGAAAGTAAACAACCAACAGCTGGGTTGAACAACAACTGAATAAATCCTGTTCTTTGACTTAAATCTTGTAAATGCTGGTATTTTTTTTTTTTTTGAACATTGTTAAATGGACATTTTTAGTCTGTAGCTTAACATAAGATAAAAGAATTTCAGGTTTTCCTATATAGAAAAGTAAGTAGGGGAGAAGAGGCTAACGAATGGTTCCAAGCAATGTACTGTACAGTTCTGTCTGTATAAAGAAAGAGAAAGTGAAGGAAGGGAAACAAACACTTAATGAGAAAGACAAAGGACACTTTTAGACTCTTGTGAGAATTAACAAAAGAAATGAGGGAAAAACTTAGTTGAAATTGCTAATGAGAATGTTTTCATTATGAACTCGCTCCTTAGAAAAAGCCTGGGAGTCTTGGTGAGCTAGACAATATGAGCACTAATAAAAAGGAATATCATTAAGGACCGAACGGGTTCTTAATAAATTAATGCTAGAAGTAATAAATGAAGATGCAAGTTCCAGTTTTTTGTCTAGTTGGAAAAAGAAAATCTAGTAAGAAAACAAAGAAAGATATTATTTTAGTGGTCTTCATGAAACATTCATCCGATTTTAAGTTGAGAAGTAATTTCACTGCATTGCAGAATTGATGACAAAGGCTATTAAATGAAATATGTAGCAACTGAACTGACACCATTCATTTGAACAGATGCAAACATTGAGCTTAGGAAACAGAAAAGTTTCTCGTAAGGAAAAAAAAAACCGGGAAGAAAATATCTAACATTACTAAATAGCTAATGCTCAAAAAAAAAAAAAGAGATATGAAGAAGAAAAAGGATGATCCTATGATCTAAATAAAATATGTTACACTATGTACATCAATTGTTGTGGAAAATAAAAAGCTTAAAAGCTGCAAAACATACTTTCCACACAGATAAGAAGTTGATGAATCAGAAAAATGAAGTTGGCATCACAATAAGATGAAACCATAAGCAATGCTTAAAATGTTTACAGCAATTTATATGGAAACAGTGAAGACTTACATCAATTAACATACAATATATACCAGTACTGAAGAAGTCAAATATGACATCAATGAATGAAGAAAGAAAAGCACCAGAAGACAACAGAATCACAACAGATATTCCAAAATAAGCTGGAAAAAATAGGAATTATAGCAAATATTTTTAATAAACATTTAAGCCTTAGGAATTTGTCAGATGAAAGAGATAGGGAGGGGTAGGGAGGAATGTAGAAAAGGCCATTAAAGACTTGAACAGATTTAGCACCGAAGAGCTGCTAAGAACCAGAAACAGCTGATGCTTGAAAAAATGGGAATAAATTTGTTCAGACTCACACAGAGTTAATCATATTAATAAAGATACATGTAAATGCCCTGATGTCAGCAATGATGAGTAACAGTTTTAAATCTCTGAAGAAGATGTGGATTGCTAGATATTTATCAATGGGAACACATCGGAAAAAAAAAATAGAAATGAACAACTGATATTTTTATATCTAAAATAAAAAAATGTTCAGAAACTATGGAATTGGTCTATTTTAGAAGAAGAAGGACTGAATATGACTGTTGGAAAAAAAACAAACCGTAATAAGGAAGGTAAACATTTAATATTGATTATTCAATATTGATATTGTTGTCTTTCTTGTTGTTAGTATATATAATTAATTTACAGTGTCCTTCATATGTCATCGGAATATGATGGTCAGAAGATGATAAAAGAACAAAAGCTAGAGAGAGAATAGATTCCCAAGTGGAAGTTTTTATAAAAAACGAAGTACCGGTATTTTTTTTTTTTTGCTGGAAAGCTTTTTGAAACAAAATTGATGAACTATACATTAAAATGTTGTGTGGTTTTTCAGAAAATGATGCCGGCATCTAAATGAACAGACTGTTTACGTAATGCTTGTAAAAATCTATAATATTTAAAGTTCACAGTTTCTGCTCCTTGTTGGGGGTCAAAGATAAAGTGCCTGAGCACTGGAAAGATATATTTCAAGTGTCTGACCTAATTCACTTGAATCAATGGACAGACATTATCACTATTGTTATATTAGCAATATGTCAATGCATATTTCTTCCAAGCCCAGTGTTTTCAATTTGTGAAAAATGGAAATACGATGAGATGCACAATCGTTTACTTTCACGCTTTGAGAGTTATCATTGATGGGAATCTGGGACAGCTGTTTCGTCCTTATTCGGACTCATCAACCAGATCTATCCTCGATGATCAAGCTCAGAAAGCGTGAACGCCTGTGGATTCCTCTCCCTGCTCCCGGCGAATAACTTTTCGTCATTGTGTTTGTGTTGTGCTTTTAATAAATGCCGTTTGTGCCCAGCACTTAGCAGGCTAAGGTATTTATGCTGTACTGACCACAGTGATTTTCCTAATGTTGTTTGCTTTTTTTGGGATCCCACTTCCGGGAGCAGAAGAGGAATCCATAGGCTTTTAAGCTTTCTGAGCTTGATCATCGAGGGTAGATCTGGCTGATGAGTCCCAATAAGGACGAAACAGCTGTCCCAGATTCCCACCAATGACAGCTCTCAAAGCGTGAAAGCAAACGATTGTTCATCTCATCGTATTTCCATTTTTCATATTATACTTCATGCATATTAAGCATTCTTATTTAATAATGTTTTTAATTCAATCATGATTCACAGTTTTCTATACTGAATGAACTGTTCTTTCTTTTTTCTTTTGATGTATTTAATTTTGTGTTTATTATTTATGTTGTCTCATCAGCTTCATCTCCAACTGTATTCAAATCAAAAGTACATGGTTTAACAAATAAATAGAAATGTATGTTTTAATTAATAAAACAAATTTATTAAAGAAAAACCTCTTAGGCTCCCATCATTTGACCATCTAAAGGCAATTTTCTAGAACATGAACGAAATGTATCATTTAATTGCAAAACAAAGGTCGTTCAAACTGCAGTGCAGTGTATGATTTTCATCTCACTGGATTAAGATATTTTATGAAAACAAGCTAATGGACATGAATGTTAAAAAAAAAAAAACAATTTTTTTTAAGAATTAAAACTAACGTTGTTGTTGCAAAATTATAATTAACTAATATCAGGCTAAATGTACAGGGGGTGGACACAATAATATGAACACCCATATAAAAACAGGCCATACTTCATTAGTGCAGCAGAGCCACACCATCTAGAATAGACGTCTACCACCTAGTGGCTGTGAAGGCAGAGATATCAATCAATCAGCAACAGTCATACGGGATGCATGTGAAACTTGTGCTAGCAGTGAAATGCCATTACGTCTGACCTCTCAGACTTCAAAAGAGGCATGATCATTGGAGTGTGCTTCAGTTGAGAAATCAGTGACAAAAACAGCCAACCTTGTGGGTGTTGCAAGAAACACTGTGTCAACTGTTGTGACAGCCTACACAAAACATGGTGAAATGTCATCTGCAAAACAGAACAGTGAGCGAAAGTCAAAACTCACTGATAGGGATAGACTGGTGTTGAAGAGGACAGTGACCCAACAGCACAAGACAACGGTGTCAGACATAACCTCTGAAATGAACACTCATCTCCAGGGTATCAACTAAAACTATCCAATGGGAACTATATGCTATGAACATTTATGGCAGAGCTGCTATTCTGAAACCATTGGTGACACAGCATAATGTATTGAATGGTGCAATGGTGCCACGAGTACAGACATTGGACACATAAGCAGTAGGGACACGTCTTTTGGTCTGAAGAATCTGCATTTACAATATTTCAGACCACTGGACATATTTATGTGTGGAGTACGCCAGCAGAAGTTTTCATGTTGACTGTCTCCTTCCTACTCTCTACACTTTCTGAATTAGAGACCGCTCTGCATAAGGAATGGCTGCGAATTCTCTTGAACATTGTGCATGACTTGTATTTGTACATCTCACGTTGGATACAAGCTGTAATTTAGGCAAAGGGTGGGCTAACATTCTACTAATAAAGATTTTGTGTCATTTCACAGGTGTTCATATTATTTTGTACATTCCCTGTATTTAAAATAGCTAGCTGATAAATAGGCTGCCACCTCACATTCAGTTAAGTAAGGAACATTTACAACCATCTGCAAATACAGATTCAATTTTTTTTTTTAAAGACATTTTTATAGATTTTTGTTTTTTTGTAACAAGTTTTCAGGGAAATCCAATTCCTTAACTGCTTAAGAAGGGTTGCCTGCAGACAATTTGTGCTGAGAATGAAAATGAAATAAGTCATTAAATTATTTTGATAGATTTAAATTGTTAAGATAAAATTTGAGATTTAAAAATTCAAATTTTTTTATTTCTGATTATTTTCCCTCTTTCTTAACAACTGCCTCATGAAATGAAGATATAAAATTTTTGGCAACAAATATGGGACACCCTGTATAATACGGACAAGTGGCAACCCTACTGATAAAATGTTAATAACTAAGTAGTCAACAAGACAAATAGTAATCATTCTTTAATTCTTAACTATCATATCTATATTTACCAGTGAATACTGATAATAATAATAATTTAAAGAAAACTTATTGAAACTATCAGCAATTCAAGACCTACTTTCACAAGGTCCCTGATTGCAATACTTGGTCTCCACTGTAGGGCCATCACAAGGGAGACCATCATTTTGTGGATATGGATTGTTACAAAGTCGTAATCTTTCTTGTATTCCTTCACCACAAGTAGTGCTACACGGGCTCCATTCGTTCCAGAAACTCCAGCCACCATCCACTGCAAAAAGAAAGATAATATTTTAAGAAAGAAAAATAGATAAAATATTATTCTTTACATTTTACAAGTAATAAAAAACATCTAATTTTTGCCTATCGGATACAAAAAATATGAAATTGAGTTGGCTATAATTGAATGATTATCAACATATTTACTGAAAATCTACAATATACTATTTGATTGCATAAATTAACATACTATACTAGCCGGGTACCATCGCTTCGCTCCGGAACCCTTGCATATATAGCATTAAAAAAAAACAACTTTATTTATTTAGCAAATTAATATTGAGATCGGAGAATATACGACTTTCCAGTCCGTTGTGCCCTTCTCCACTTAACTCAGATGTATTGCGGGTTGGCGCCACACACCTGGGGTTGCCGCCATACACTTCATCGTCAGTTTGCCAGATTATTCCCTATCCCGAATTTCGAAAAATCCGGCCTTTTTCCTTGTCTACATCATAAAGGAAACCTCTGTGCAAAATTTTAGCCTTCTAGATCCAAGGGTTTGGAGTGGGCGTTGATGAGTCAGTGAGTGAGTGAGTCAGGACTTTTCTTTTTATGTATGTAGATTTTCATGAATTTTGTTTTGTTAACCTCATTGATTAGTTCTTTATAGATTATATTTGGATGTGTTATTTTCTCATTTTCAACGGTTATCCGATTCGTTCTTTACATATTATTCCTGGTGTTTTGATATCATGTTTATTTATGAAAATATGATCTATATTTCTTTTCGTATTTACATGAATTGTACAGTTTCTTGTTGTTCCGTAAAGACGATTTTTGAAACCATTATTGCACATAAGTTTTACGTATTTCTGTACTACATTGTTTTTATTCATTTTGAAAATACCTATATTTACGTCGCCAATCAGTATAGTTGGACAGTTGTTTAATATATTTTCATTTTTTATGAATAGATTCTCTATTTCAGTAACATTTTAGTAATTTGTAATTTAGCATTTTGCTTACAGAATGACAGACAGAATAACGTTTTATAATATACGTTTTTATAATATATAATAATAATAGCCGGGTACCGTCGCTTCGCTCCGGAACCCTTGCATATATAGCATTAAAAAAAAAAACTTTATTTATTTAGCAAATTAATGTTGGAGAATATATAACTTCCCAGCCCGTTGTGGCTTCTCCGAATAACTCGGATGTATTGCGGGTCGGCGTCACACACCGAAAATTCACATTTTTGCATGTATCTTGCAAACGCTGAAGCGTTTGTGAATAAGTGATATATCATTCGATAGAACTTTCAAATACCAACATTTTCTCAATATAATGTTCTCTTCCATCTTTTATACTTTTCGTTTAAATTGAGAAAAAGTCAAAATTTGACCCTTTAAAAGGCGCCATCTTGGAAACCAAAAACTTTTTTCGAAAGATTTTTGTAGCATTTTGTTTGTCTTAAAAAGCTCTACATTTTTTCCATTTACATGACCACTCTATCTCTTATAGTTTGGTCACAAAATTGGAAAAACGTAAAGTCTTATGACAGACAAAATAATGCTTTTATAATATATAATAGGCCTACTTGTAACTTTTTGAATTTAACTATAATGAAAAAGATAAAAATTTATCATTTTGTTTTATTTATTTACTTATTGTTAGTTAGCTTGTTAGAACTTATAAGAAACAATTCTGTTAATTATAATGTTTGTAATTATATCAATGTAATTTTATAAATAATGGATACAACATGATTATATATTTAGATTTTGGTATGTAATGAATTTAAAAATAAATTCTGGTCTATTTTAGGTGAGTTTATATCTCCTAATAGGTCTCTAAGAATAGGCTTGGATCTGTATTGTAGGTCTATAATAAAAACTAATAAATACAGAAATAAAAAATAAAATAAAACATATTTTTGAAGATTTTAAGATGATTAAAATCAAATTATAAAATTATAAATGGATCTGATTTTCCTCTGAAATCCAAAATTTTAAAAAATATTCTTCCTTTCATTTCTTAATCATTGATTTTTCATCACGAAGGACAGCACCAACTAGCAAAGATCATTTATTAGAATTTAAATAAGTAAGTATAAAACTTCTTTATTTCTAATGTTCAGTAATAAGGCTTCTTCAAAAATGCCTATTTTGGAATTGACAAAACAATCTGCAGTATTATCTTCTATATCAATAGAATCATCTTGTGCAATGACAATGAATGAAATTTATTATTCAATCAGTAATCTACTACTAATCACACATTTTAATTAGTTTGATTTTGTCACTTATTCATCTCAGGTAATTATTAAGTTTGTTTTTGAGATTAATACCTTTTTTTTTGTTATTTCAATCAACAAACAGCCTAAGTACTATTATTCCTTAATTAAATAAAGTTCTTTGACTTAATTGCTGATTCTGATGATACTGAGCTAAAAGATCAGTAATTTTGAAATCTAAATTGATAAACATTCCAACTCTTAATCGTAAAACCTACCTAAGGAGTTGTGAGTTATTTTACTTCTTAAGTAAGATATTAATCATGTGCCTGACAAATCGGTTTCCCGACAGATAAATTTCCCAACAATCAACAAACTGACAAATCACATACGAGTAAGATTTCATGTCTAAACAGCTCGCCAAGCATACATAAAGTATAAACATATGTGGGTCATTCCACAGAAAACGTACCTTTTAAGAGACAAAAATGTTAAAAAAAAAATATTGACAAACAAATCTGAAATTTATTTTCTAAGCAGTATTATTGCTTCTATGAATTATAAAATGAATTGTTACATTGTTTCTTCTTTTTTCATGAAATAAGGAATAAAATAAAATTTTGATATGGACGGAGGATACACAACTGTAACAGAGTATAAGATACAGTAATGAAATCTACCATATTTTAAAAGCATAACTCATAATTTAAGTAAAATTTCAATTTATTCTGAAACTGAGTGGTTAAACAGAACATTAACTTATCGCAAAATAGCAGAAAAGAAATTACCGATAATAATAAACAAATATTCCAAAATCATAAATATTTTAAATTAATTATTGAGATAATGATAATAAACAATATAGTACATATACTAAATCAATTATTGAGACTCATAGTATTTAAATAAATGATTTTGTACCCTCTGTTACGAAATTAGTATCCTCCATTCAATGTTAATGTAACGGAGGATACATCTACGGAGGATACATTTCTGCAAAATTTCCCTAGTTTGTCATGCTTATTGTGAGGTTAGCTCGTGAACATCCTTTAAAATGTAATTGAATCGTATTTAAGAATAACTTCAACAAGTTCTATGTATTTTCTCAATGTTATTTATTTGTCTAAGTTGAGAACGGAGGATACACAAAGATTAGAACCGTCTTGAGAATCCTGAAGAAACTGTTAGATAGAATATAGTTAAACTATACTATTTTACTCCAAACACAAGATAGAGCTAAAACAAAGTGGCGTCTTTTCCTCCTTCATCCACTCTTTGTGAATACCATTGCCATCTAATGGGAATTTGTTAAAATATCTTCAGAACGGAGGATACAGGGAAAGTCTGTGACAAACTTTCAAACCTGAAAACATATGTTAAAGCTAACATTTTCTCATTTTTTTTTATGTCGAACTGCAGTTCACCTTTTAATGTAAGAAATACAATGTGACTCACTTATTCAATATTTCCTTAAATTCATGAAATAATTAACCACCCTTCTGACGAAGCACTTGTGACACGTAACGGAGGTATACATATCTTCACTATTGTTTAAAAATTTAATAGAAATAAAATGAAAGAACAAAGAATACCAATGTTCATATCTTCCTTCGTTTGTATTGCTGTTTATAACCACTGAAAGAAGAACTTTGAATATTTCTTAAGTAAATAATTGCCTTGTACGTAAAAAGGTACGTTTTCTGTGGAATGACCCATGTACATTCACATAGACATACATACACACTTGTTTTTAATTTATTCTATTTTTTTAAATTAATAATATTTTTATTAAAATGCACATTCTATTAAAATTAAATTTAATAATATTTTTATTAAAATGCAGCTTTATAATATGTAAAGGTCAAAATAATAATCTAAATGGTTGTCAACTAAGATTCAGGATACTGTATGGATAATGGCAATTGTATAGATGGCATTATTAGTTAAAAAATGGCAAAATCATGTTTTCTAAATGCAATTAAATAAAAAAAAAATAAGAAATGTGAAAACAGAATTTCAGACAGGTCTTACCTGGACACATTTTTGAGGTGCATTCGTCTTCATCCAAAGCTTCTCCCTCACACAGGCGGCCTCCAAATTGAGGAAATGGATTGTTACAGTTGCGTGTACGAACCCTGATTCCCTTACCACAGGAACTGCTGCAGTCACTCCAATCACCCCAATTACCCCAAGAACCATCAACTATGGAATTCAGATAAAACATCATGAAATATTGCTATGTTAAAGAGACATTTTTATACACAGATAAAAAGTTTTAGTTTTCAATTCATTTTTAGTAAAACTGATTTAATACTTTACCTGGGCATTTTCGTAGCTCACATGCTATTGAATCTGAATCAGGACCTATACAGTCTCTTCCTCCATTTCTAGGAGCAGGATTATCACATTTGCGATAACGTATTTGAACTCCTGCACCACAAGTTGTACTACAGTGACTCCACTGCTGCCAAGACGAATAGACACCATGAACTACAAGGGTTTCAAACGCTTGTTACCAATTTATCAAGAGTTAAAATTTTATAATTTTTTTTCACCTAAGTTATTTTAAATTAAAAGCTTTAAAACGAATTATTTTTTAAAATTACCTCTGACTGTCAGCTGTGCTTTAGATACTGCAGATCCTAAAGGATTTTTTGCAATACAAACATACAGGTCTTCATCTGATGGCTGAACTGCTACAATACGCAAGGAAGTATTAGGTAAAATGGAGATCTGATTGTCTGAGGCCAGTATTTCTTGCCCTTCGCGATACCATCTCACTGCAGGTTCTGGTTCTCCTCCAGCACGGCAATGAAAAAACACTGTTTCTCCAGAGGTGGCAACTAATAAAGCACACATCAATTAAATGAAAGTTATTTCCACATATTCTAAATTAAACTCACAAAAAAAAATAACTACATAAAGTTAGATGATATATTAAGATACAACATAATACAACTGAAGATAATTGGAAACTTGATAATTAATTAGATAATCTTAAATCAAAAACCTGTTAGTTAATCTTTGATTCCTTAACTACTGAGCATTATTATTTGTTATTAAAAACTGCCTTTCACAATTATTACAATCAAATTAAATTTAATACCACTGAACAAGTGCAAAAATTTGGTAAACTCATGCAAAAATGTTTCCTATTATTATTAAAGCCATTAATAATTGCTCTCCTGAATACAATGGAACATTAGAAGCTTCAATTCTTTGATAAATATGCTTTTCATCCCTACAAATACCCCCTCCCTTTTCAAAGTAATCACAGCCACTGAAACTATTATTAACTACAACATAGGGGATTTTCCCATATGAAAAATAAGAAACCTTATTCATAATGGAATCCACCAACTCGTAACGCACCGCTTTAATGAATAAATCATTTACAAAGTCAAAAATAATAACCAAACCCACTTAACTTACGCCAATAAAGAATTGTCCTTATGGCCAAACTCAGCTATGATACCATGTCAGACCAACATTTAATTATAATTTATATACCAAGAATAACATATCATCATTAAAAATAAAAGCATTATTAATAATAGCTTTATCTACAATAAAGAAAAATTACTATTGTCAGATTATTATTATAAATTATGCAAATATCCTAATGATAAACCTAAATTTCCACCATATGTCTTTTATCAAAAGTACATAAACCCCAAACTAATAGCATCACTTACAAATCTAGATCTACCATTAAACCATCTATTACTTCTACACTCATTACCAAAAAAAAACGACGCACCTAGAAGGAGTTGTCCGATTGTAATGAAATTTCGTATGCAAAGACATTGGGACCGCCCATGCAAATGATTAACTTTGGTGTCTAATGAATGAATAGCGAGATCTACAGCGCATCGGAACTGTGCACTCAGCAGGTGTATATAAGAAGGGATTCTCAATCTGATGTTGCATTGCGAGTTAGGATACCTTTCAACGACTGAAAAAATGCCTCGCCACAGGATTCAAGCGTATTATGTGCAACTGTCAGAGTTTGAAAGAGGCAGGTTGGGCAAATCGGAGAATCGCTCGTCATATGGGTCGAAGTGATGCGGCGATTAGAAGATGCTGGCAGGAATGGGTGGACAATGGCAGATTTCAGCATCTTGAAGGTAGCGGTTACCCTAGGGCCACAGCAGAGCGGGAGGATAGAGTAATTGTCAGATCAGCTGTCACAGCGCCTGAATCATCGTTATCAACCATCAGACGTGCGACCCGCACACGAGTGTCCACCATGACCATACACAGATGGCAGAGAGAGTGACATCTACGCTCGTACCGACCGCTACGCCATCTGCCACTCACATCTGCACACCGTTGGGCCAGATTACAGTGGTGCTTGGCTCGATCCGGTAGGAATGATGCTGACTTGGGATGTATAGAGTTTAGCGATGAATCCCGCTTCGAACTGTGTCCTGACGATCATCGCAGACGTGTCTGGAGACGCCCAGGGCAGCGTGCCGATCCTGCTTTCACTATTGCATGCCACACAGGCCCTCAACCAGGAGTTATGGTCTGGGGTGCCATTTCCCTTGATAGCCGGACCCCTTTGGTCGTCATTAGCGGCACACTTGCAGCACAGCGTTACGTCGACGACATTCTGAGACCTGTTTTGCTACCCTTCCTTTTGCAGTACCCTGGCCTTATTTTTCAGCAAGATAATGCCAGACCACATCACGTATTGCTATGACCTGTCTTGCAGCTTGTGAAACACTTCCTTGGCCAGCCAGATCCTCAGATCTCTCTCCAATCGAGCATGTCTGGGATATGATGGGAAGGCAACTGCATGCATCCTCCAGGGAATGTGGATGACCTAGCCCAACAATTGGAGCAAATTTGGCAAGAAATATCGCAGGAGACCATCAGGGAGCTTTATCACTCTATTCCATGTCGTGTAGCAGCTTGCATTCAGGGTAGAGGTGGGTCAACACCTTATTGAGTTCGTTACTTTGTAACTCTGTAACTGTGAAATAAATCATTCAATTTGTCTGAAATTTTAATCATTTTCTATTTTGTACATAATCTTCCTCTCCATCTTTTGTCTCCATCGGACAACTCCTTCTAGGTCGTCGTTTTTTTTGTTAATGAGTATATTTCTAATATCAATTGTCCTATCTTACAACACTTTATTAACAAAATAAAACATATATATATAAATTCTAACCAATTTATCCAGCTCTTACAAATTATCAACAAAACAGGTTGTATTCTGTGGATGCCAATTCCATGTATAACAATCGGTCTAATGAAAAAAGCTATAGATGCTCACACTGCTGATTAAGAACTTTTCTGCATCTATGATACGAATAAAAACCAGTTAATTCATTTCAAAGAAACTGCTTATGTTAATCAATATTCCTGCACAACAACCAGATTCATAAACAATACAAGACATCTTTATGGGACGAGACCGACATCTATTTGTATTTCATTGAGACTCTGATTTTAGACAATTTGAGATATCTATCTGTTGGCAGTAAGTCAAGAATATAATTATAACCATCCAACATTATGGTATTGATAGCATTTGCAGCGAATTATTGTGGCCGATATCTTAAAAATTTCAACTTGAGAGTTGTGAGGATGAAAAGATGCCATTTCTTGATATTCTCATTGACATTAACAAACTCATCAGCAGTGTTTATCGCAAACCAACGATATCTAATTGATTTATCCATTATAGATCTTTCCATCCTTACAAATATAAGGTTAATATAGTTGAGTTTATGATAAAGAGGGTACTTCAGCACTAACAGTCTTCATACCTTATACAATGAGTTTAATAATATTAAAAGCACCCTTATTTTATAAATGACTAAATGCTAATAGCAAACGCTAAATCTAAAATTCCACTAATCCCAATAACAACAATCCTGCTTGTAAATATTACTTTTTTTCTCTACATATACACACTGTATTAATGAATGATATCTTCTAATACTCAATACATAATCAATTTATTTAAACCTTACAATTTAAAAATAGCTTTTTCAGTTTTTAAGAAAATAATCTTTTCAAATACTAATACTAAAAATCCCACTAACATTATTTATAAAATAACCTCAATCAAAAGTAAACTTTCATATATTGGTCAAACAAAGAGGCCCTATCTATCAGAGTCAATGAGCATTTGATACAAAAACTTCTGCCTGTTTGCTACTGTGTCATGTTACAATGAAACTTGTCATATTTCTGATTTCGTTAACACTATTGTTATCTAACATCATCATTCTAGCTTGCTGAAGCAACATCCATCATTAAATCCTTATAATTCTATTACCACAGGAGCAGCTGTGAGAAATTATCCATAACATATTGATGTGTGGTCGAAAAATAACAGAGATTGGCGTCCGTGTTACAGCTTAAGATACACACACACACACACACACTTTATTTACAGTTTATAAACATGTTTGGTGGATTCTCAAGATCTGCTTGGAGCTTCCTTTTCGGTCGGTCAGAGGGTGCTCAAAGCTTCCTCTTTGGTCGGTCACAGGGAGAGAGAGAGAGAGAGAGCTAGTCGCGTAGTTGATTGGCCTCCCGGTTCAGCCGATTACAGAGCAGATTAACTGACCAATCCAGGAAGGTTTTCAATTTTGCATCAATATTTCTACATATGTTATCTATGTAGAACATATATTTTTTATTTTTAACTTTTTCCTAATGATTTTATTTATCCATAGACAATCCTTTTCAATGTTCTGTTTTCTTGACATCTACATATACTTAAGTATGTGCACTTGTATAAATTTTTCCTCTCTCCTCCCTCCCACCCTTGATCTTTCTGTGGACTTCCCATGATCCTTTTCACTTCCTCTATTAGTAACCAGTCATTCAAATCACCATTTCTATTTTCACTTGATGCTTTGTTCTTGTTCAGGTGGACCTTGAAAATGATGACTTGGCAGCCATCGAAACTGTTGGTGGTGTTTTTTATTTTTATCTTATATTTTAATTTTAAAACTTTTCATTTTTATCGTGAAGTTTTAATTTATCAATTTAAATATTCATTAGTTATACATTAATTTCAATGGAACATGTTGCTTTGACTTTCCAATTCCTAGATTAATTTTGTAGGTTTTCAACAACTGTTTCCATTGAAGATTTAAAGATTAGTTTTATGGTTGATCCTAATTAAATCTGATCTTCAGTTGTCATTTTGATCTTCAGATTTAACTGAATTTTAGTTCAAGTGTTATTTTGTATATGCATAAAACTTTGATTTTTTTTTTCTAAATTTCTTTTAAAGTATTTTATTTTGAAAACTGAAATTAAAATTCATTCATTCATTTACTTATTAGTTCTATAAAAAAAATGAGAACAAAACATGTTTTTCTCATGTAACCTTCACACCTCATCCTTATTCATTCATAAGAATTCTCAATGTTATTGTTACTTGTTATTCTGTTGTCATTAACTATTAGATTGGATTATTATTATCGAGAAACATAATAAATTCTTCAATATTTGTATTTACTCAGAAGCAGGATATTTAACTATCGTTAACATTTCACTATCTTATTAGATAATTTTCACAACATATCCTTCTCACACAATGAAGATCAAGAGTGATTGTTTGATGTTATAAATAATATTTACATACATTTTATGACAGTAATTTAACAAATAGAGATAACATTATTTACCTGTATCTACTGGTGTTATCAGAAAAACTGGTTCAGTTCTTATAATTACTTTGCCATCGGCTTCAGCAGCACCTATTGCATTGCTTGCTATGCATTTGTAATCACCAGCATCTTCATTCTATAGTTGATATTAAATAAACTTTACTTAGTCAGAATGAACATTGGAAAAAAAAAAGCAATTGGATTTAAATTCTTTTACAGACTGATTCTAGAATATTAAAAAAATGTGGGTTGGAAAATAATTAGGAAACTACAATTTTCTTTTTCAGATGAATATATATTTAAAAAAAAATAAGGCTTATAAATTTGAAGTATAAGTACAGTGGTTATTTGGGCCACCGGTTAATGTGGGAAGCGTTTTATTTGGGACAAAGCTCAAAGATCCGAACCTAATAAAAAAATAGCCCTAGTTTTCTTCGCTTAATTGGGACAACATGCCATTTATTAGGGTCAGGTGACTAGGTAGCATCGGTTGTGTGAACGTTACAATTGCTCATACTGAGCCAATGTTGAATTGGCAAGTGTAGAATACTGTACAGTACTTTTACAGTGTTGGAGTTTTGAAAATTGATTTTCTTTTAAATTTTTCAAATTTTGGAGCCTCAACAAAATGCCACATAAGACTTGTCACTAACTCAAAAAAACTGCAGTAATGGTCAAAATAAAGGAACATCTGCCAAATATCAGTCATTGTCATTTGTCGAAGATAACTGGAGTGCTGAAATCTACAATTGTACGTCTGATGTATCAGCAGGATAAACTGTAAGAAGTTATGGACACGCAATGGGAAACATGGAGCATCCCAAAAATGTAAATGTCAAGTTAACTGTCCTGATGTTGATGATGCCCTGATTATTGGTTTTTCCATTGTAAGTGGAAGAGGAGTGTCCATCAGTGATCCAATCTTGGAAAAGAAGAAAATATTTAAATCAACACTTTGTTGCTCATTTAAACTGTAGTTTGTCTATTTGATATCATTTTAACTACATATGTATTTACTTATGCGACACTTTGTGTAATTGGGGTAGCTGCTTAATCGGGCCAAAGTGCAATAATCCCGATGTGTCCCAAATAGCCAGTTATCCACTATATATTGGAAATCTGCAGACAGTCGTTGGCACATAAGGCGTCATTTACAGAAATAACATCATAGTTTTTGCAGTAATTCATCACTTCCTAAAAGTGACTTCTCCATCAAAGTTCCATTATTATTATTTTATTATTTTATTTATTTATTTTTGTTCTATTATTTTATTAAAACATTGGCATAATATTATTTATTACGATATTATTTCTATTATTTTTTAAATTTTATTCTATTTTTACATTCGACTATCTTTAGTTACAATTCTTTGTCATTTTATTAAAGTTCACTACTGCAAACTACACAAAGAAACTTATAAATATATCTGTATTATTATAAAAAATGATGATATGTAAATATAAATAGAAATTGTTTTGAGGATTTTTTTTTAAATACCTATTAAAAGGTACAAGTATTCAAAAGGTTCACTATGTGTCTTCTCATGTTTTAGATAAAAAATGACTATTGGAATTAAATAAGCAATAATAAACAAGTTAAGTAAGCAATAATACACTTATTTAATAGTAAGAATTTTTAAAAAACATTCAAACATGGGAGTGCTGGGCTCAGAGGATTGCAGGATCTGGATAAGCTGGGACCTGAAAAAATAGACTCCCCTCATTTTATAGTCCTCTCAGCTATAGAGATTCAATGAAGGAGCAACAGAGGGAACGGAAGTGTAGTGGTATTAAAACAAAACAACAAGAGGGGCTAAAGCTCTGATGCATTTACAATGGCTAAGTAAATCCAATTTAATCTGGTGGCAGTTTATTGTGATAGAAATAAACAAGAAAAATCATTATAAGCCTGTTTGTAATAATTCTTCCTCCATCACAAATCTTGTTTATATGTTTTATCGTTATCATATATTCCTTTTTAAAATCATACATTTTTTTCCTTCTTTTTTATACATTCAACCATTAAAGCTTAACATCATAATCAATAGTTACAACATTAAATGTAAAGCAGTGATACAAAACACAATTTGCATACAATGCCCTTGGAATCTTTCTGCATGGAATCCCAAGAGATTTATTTATTTATTTATTTATTTATTTAATTTATGCTCTGTGCTGTCAATGTAAAAATTTTACTACTGTAGGAGAAATTAAAAAATATAGTGACATACTTTTATTTTACAAAACTATCAGTACTTACAGTTGCAGTGTAAATGGTGAGAGACCCATTAAATGTTTGTCGCATTCGCTCATTTAATTTCAATCGTTCTCCATTTTTGGTCCATAATATCAGAGGCTGTGGATCTCCAACAGCTTCACAGTTTAACACAATTTTTTCATTTTGACGAACAACCTGTGTTCCTGGAGGTGTTTTTATTACGGGAGGAACTGAAAGAAAAAGTAACGTCAACTCAAACCATATAGAAAATTTTAAACTTTTATTGAGATTTTTGTTTAATAATTTTTTTTTTATTTAATGATTTGTTCTACATTATTGTTTATAAATTTCTACACTCTACGAGTTATTTCAACAGGTTATTCATATTATCATGGCATTTTATCACACAACGAATGTCATTATTTCCAGGTAAATCTGGATGTAATTCAAATTGATTTTTTAGATAAAGTAAACCAAATGGAAATAAAACAAAATGATAGTTCAACCAACCTATAGGTTTTTTTTTTTTAATAATATGAAGTTATTAAGTTTTCTATAAAGATGATGGTCATATTTATAAGTAGAAAAGAGTTAATACAAGCTGTAGAATCAATTTGTTGTGGTTTCAGATAGGGTTCAGATTATTCCAGAAGATTAGATTAGATTTGCTGGCGTCGAGAGATGCAGCAATTTATTTTCATGCCTTTTGTTGTTTGTGGGGTCACTGCCAGGTTGGCAGTGGCTTTCACTAACAAGATCTTGCCTTTCTGATTCTGTTAAGGCGGGGATTGGGCTGATGAGTCCGTAGAAGGATGAAACGGCCATTCCCAATTCCTTCCCGTAATCAAATCAGAAAGGCAATTTCTTTTTCTTTTTCTATGCATGTGCTGAATTTCCTTTTCTTTATTTACTTTAAGATTATACAAAACATTAATTGTTAGCCTTCTACACTATAGAAAGATCAGATGGGAGGCAAACACAGAAAGAAGGTTTCCTATACAGAAAGTTCAAAAAACAAGAGCTAAAAGGCTGAAGTGCCAAACAGTCATAGTTTCTTTGACGAGGGTACATTACAGATATGGAAAAAAAGACCAATGTAAATGACACGTTGTAGTAAATAGATATGAAGAGGAGACCAAGAGAAATCGGCTCTTAGACAACATGACTGAAGGAATCAGGTGAAAATGTGAATACAAAGACTGAAGCAGACTGAGATAAGGCAAAGAGATAATTATCAGCAATTGATTGCAGCCTTTCTCAATCAAAAAAAAAAAACCAGCAAGCCAGTAAGAAGTTGCTCTCAGATTGTTCAAGAGTGGAAAGGTCTCTCAATCAAAACAAATGTTGAATGAAATGAAATGCAAGAAAATCATTCATCTCGGATCCAAAAAAAATAAAAAAAAATAAGCATTTGAAAACATGGTGTTTCTGCAATCACTAGCAAGGTAAGTTAAAGGTTTTCATTTATAACTTAATAAAAAAAAAACAAAAAAAGAAACAATTTGATGCACGTTTTCTTAGAAATGTTGTTTTTTTTTTTCTATTTTTTTAAAGATGTGAAAAAATACAATTTAAAAGTCTCCATTTATTTTTAAATTATGATATTTATCTAATAAGTATAAATTTTAGTAATTTCTGAATAAAAACTATTTAAATGTGCATTTAAATTGTATAAAGTCAATTAATTTTAATACAGTACTATGTGGTTTAATATCTTCTTTGGCTCTACAATCCCTGTGGTCCTGGCCTCCTTCAAGATCCTCCTCCACCATTCTCTATCTTGTACTTTCATCCATCAATTTTTATTGCTTAACATTTTTATATCTGTTAAGATATCATTTAATCATCTTAACTTAGGTCTATCGACAATACGGATCCATTGACGACCATTGTTCAATGGAAACTTTGTCGCCTGCACATTGCTAATTTCTTAACAAGAACCCACGAGGAAAAATGTTCAGATACAAAAGTTAGATTATCTCTTGTACTTAAATATTCAAGACAAATAGAAAAAGATCCATTTAGAAGATCAAGATATTACACATACACACAGACTGAATGATTTTATGGGTCTCTGCTTATATAGGAAAGTAGGCTAAAAAAATACATGAGGCTCTTCTATTAAAACTTGAGAAGGAAAAGATTATGATGTGAAATGAGTGGAGTATCTGTCTAATGTGCTTGAAAATCAGATCTGTAGACAATGAAGGCAGCAGGAACAATGTTTCTTATGAAATGAGCAGGGAAAAAAGATTGTGAATTAGAAACTGGAACAAAGGAAACTCAGAACTTATAAACAAAACTTTTTTTTTTTTGGTCCCATGAAAATAGGATGTCAGTATAGTGGTTAGTGTGACTGCACACTGAATAGGAGATACAACAAAGGGAGTTATGGGAAGTTTTGCTGTTACGAAAATAGCTACGAAAGTTATAATAATATCAGTCAGACATGTATGTATAACTGGTGATCTATAATATCATCAGCCAAGCTGTTGGAATGGAGGATAAGAATTAAGAAATATAGCCCCAACTGAAGGAATGCTGGAAAATCTCAGAAAGCTTGGTGGGTTATTAGCTAATAGATTTGTATTTCTATAGGTATAACCATGGCAACATCATCATCTTGCAAAGGAGCTAGTATTTGACTAGCTGTAACAAGAAAAGGCAAGTGAGAGTCACCAAAGCCACAGAATATGGTAGAAAGTGTACTGTGTTGGGAATAATATGAGGCCTAGCTTTGGAAAATGAAGAAGAGCATAGGCAATTCAGAACAATGGCAGTGCTGAACGATAAATGTGAACATATCACTTTCTGATAACTGAATCAAATAGTTGAGTTATACTTACTAAAACAGAATAGACATGCAAAGGAAAAAAAAAAAAAGACAACTGAAGAACAGTGAAAAGTGTTTATTGGAATATTATGGAGAGGTCGAACGGCCTGGAAATGTGTTAGTGTAGAAAATCTAATGGGAAAGGTTTCGAAAAGTGTCTACAGATGACTATGTACAATGTATCATCAATCAAAAAGATCTTATCCTTTTGGATTTCAATAAAGGGAAGTTGCTAAGGGGTCACATCATGCAACGGATAAAGTAGATGAAGAAAATTATGCTGTTATGGAAGTGAACTCAAACAAAGAATATGAAGTCCATACGATCTCAATATGGCTTCCAAAAACATTGGACCATAATTGAACATGCTGACTCCAGATCAGACAGTCCTTTTGAAATAAAAAAAGGTGTTTCCTAAGAAACAAACATGCATCGTAATTTTATTATATGGTAGAATCAAACATGCATCGTAATTTTATTATATGGTAGAATCAATTAGGTATCATCCTTATTATATAGGAATATAACGATAATAAGATTCACGTCATCTGTTTTTGCAACACAGTATTAAATTCAGTAGCATCAGTTGTTAAAACCTAGTAATTGCTGAAGGTCTAGAGAACATTTCAGTATGTTAAAGTCAATTATATTTTCTAAATGAAATAATAAAAACTGTTTCTTACTTTTAAGTGTAACTTTAGCTGATGATTTTTGTTCTCCAGCTGCATTTTTAGCAACACACGTATAAGTGCCACTGTCGTCTTTGGATGCACTTTCAATCACAAGAGTACTCTGACCTTTGACAGGAATCGGAGAATCTAAATAAAACAAAAACAAGATTTGTAGGTTATTTACTCAAAAGGTTTTTAATTGACAACAAATTTATTTTAATAATGTTTTATTTTTAAGGTAAAGTAATTTCTTCCCTTGGTTTATCAAACGAGAAGAAAACCGTAATTAAGGATCTTATTCCATTACAACGTCACAGTAATTGTCCTTCATTTTCATGCAAAGAAATCCTTGCTAAACGTATCCTCCAAAGCTTCTCTTTTACCAAGAAATACAAGGAAGGAAAGATTAACAAAGGTTACCAATAGAGAACTTAGATTTTAACAGCTTCTCATTATTTGCTTTCTTTGCCCATGACTAATATCGTTATCAGTTTCTAGATTATCTGCTATTGTTATTATTTGTTAATCATTAAGCATGATTTTAAGATGCTTTTTCAATAAATTTCTAAAGCTCTTCTCTATTATTTGCATAATCCATTCATTCATCTCAACTTCATCCATTACTGAGTTCTTGGATACATAGTTATTTAAAATGAGATATCACCCCTATTGATGTTTCATTTTGTTTTGTTTTTTTGACTGGTAAGCTTTCTTTTGGCTAGACAAAATTAAAAAAAAATAACTGTGCAGTTAATATTAAATAAGGGCTGTCCATAAACTACATCACGCTAATATTACATCCCGATATCACACATAACCCCTACCCAATTTATATTAAAAGTAAACTATTTTTAACTAAGTACTTATAAGATTCAGTCCAGAACACCAATTAATATCTATAATATCTGAAATTTCTAAGGAACCAGTGAAAGTAGCTTTTATTCCTTTCATGGGTAATCTGTCAGGAATCGTAAGTCATATTCTATAAAAATGACATACATATGATTCACATCCCTCCTCGCAAACTCAAACGTTTTCTCCCGTCTGCAAAAGAAGATCTGGGACTAAAAACTCCTGGCATTTATTGCATTCCCTGCTCCTGAGGAGAGGCCTACATCGGTCAAACAGGTCATACAGTGGAGGCCTGTTGCCGATAGCATCAGCGAGACATACGACTTGACCAGAAGAAATCGGAGTTGGCCGAACAATGCATCGACCTTAGACAACTGCCCAATTTCTCCAGCACCTCCATCATTGCCAAGTCCTCTGCTAACTGGGATCGTCTCATCCGGGAAGCCATTGCTATTAAAGATGAAAGCAACACAGTTAACAAGAGACAATGGGGTGCAACTCAGTAGCATGTGGCTCGCAGCCATCGCTCTTCGCAACCAATCAAGCAGAGGCAACATTTTTTGCACCAAAAAACCGCTACCTGAAAGCACAGACTGAACAGAGAGCAGCACTAAACAATTTAGAAAGCCCAATGTGATCTCACTTCTCATTCCTTGAAGATCGACTCCATGACGGCATTCGAAAGCTAGGACCACTCCAAAATTCTTACTTGGCTGGAAACCAGAGAAGAATTCTTTAATCAAGTTACTTCAAGTTATGTTATAATTTAAATATAATAAAATAAAAACCATAGTGTTGTCTTTTTCTTTGCAGTGATGTCTGTTTTTTTTCAAAGGGATATCCTTAACCCAATTAGATTTTATTTTTACATCCATATCAAAAGTTATGAAATATTGGTAAGATGTAAAACAAAAAGAATCTCTGACTCTCTCCACTGAATTCTTTAAAATAACATGAAAAATTACAGCTATATGAGATAAGGTAAGGAAAAAACGAGCATACTTCCCCTAAAACAAAAATAAATGAGTCCACTGACAAGATAAAACACAACTGATTAATGCAAATTAGTAGAAGGACGAAATTAAGTTCAGAATTATCCATTTATTACTTTACTGCTTTTGACTATCATTTGAATATCGCTACAGAAAAGTACACTACACTTTATATTTTAAGAGAGAGAAATAATGTAATATTAAAAAACACTTACTTGGCAACTGAGTATTATTCAAAAACCATGTTATACTTGGTTCAGGATTTCCTTCACTTCCACAGGTTAATGAAAACTTTTCATTTAAAACAACATCTAGGTCAGTTGGAACTTTGGTAATATTAGGAGGCAAATGAACATCCAACAGAATTTCTTTGGACACTTTTCCTGCTTCATTTCCAGCAACGCAAATATACTTCCCAGCATCTCCAGCCTATTAAAATTCAAATGTGAAAGCTACGTATTTTTTTTTTTCAATAATTCTTTAATGAACAAAATGGTGCAAATTTGTTCAGAAAAATTGTTTACTAACACTAACTATAATAAAATCCACCAGCTAGACAAAGAGATATATGAAGCAATTAAGAAACCTAAGAATGGACAAGCTCAGGGATGTGAAAATAAACCAGCTGAAATTTTGAAAGGACTCTACAAGAGACTACTGAACTACTATTCCCTTTATTTGAATAAAGACATTTGGAAGGATGAAGTGTATCCCTCAGAATGGAAAACTGATATCACTGCCAAGATACCTAAGAAGGGCGACTTGAGTATTTGTGGCAATTGGAGAGGAATTAACCTACTCAATATTACTTTTAAAGTTTGGAATAGTCATCGTAAATCGTATTTCTGGTGTACTAAATAAGACCAATGTAATGAACAATCTGGTATGAAACCATGGAGATCATATATTGATCAAATTAATACACTCAGAATCCTCATTGAACAATCCCTGAAATTCCATTCTCCCCTTTACATGTTAGTCATTGATGTTGAGAAGGCTTTTGATTCAGTTAAGAGAGGTTGTATCTGGAAGGCTCTTGAAAAGCGTGGAGTTTCCACTAAAATTATTAACTTGATAAAAGAATAATATAATGATTATAGCTGTCAAATATTCCAAGAGGGAAGGTTATCTGACCCCTTTATCACTGTCTCTGGTGTCTGGTAAGGCTGTTTACTTTCCTTGCTGCTTTTTTTTTGCTGGTCCTTGATGATGCATTAGAGACTGATTTTAGAAGTAAGAAGAGAGGTCTGACTTGAGGCTTTAGAAGATTTGGTTTATGCTGATGATATTTGCCTCTTATCACAATAGATATGAACATATTCAGGAAAAATTTAATGATCTGGTAATCTTATACTTCTGTCTTTACAAAATTCATATTCGTTCATTAATCATCCAAAATATCATCAATCAATCCAAAATGTCTTCTCACCTTAAGACTATTGAAGTCTTGAATTATAAACTAAACTCATCATGAATAAAAATAAATACAGTTATCCTGATATTGTTATTCTTTATTCTTCAACTTCTTCACAACTTCTCCTTTACAATATTTCGAAAATCTTATAGGTTTTCTTTCTCAAGTTAACAAAAAAAGAAAAAGAACTACACCATTTCTTGTTCAAGTCTTCAAATTTCATGATTGTTATTATTTTATTCCGAAATATTTTTGGAAGAAGAAATGGTGTATTTCTTTTTCTTTTTTTGTTAACTTGAGAAAGAAAACCGATAAGGTTTTCGAAATGTTGTAAAGGGGAATTTGTGAAGAAACTGAAGAATAAAGATTAATAATATCAGGAAAAATAAAGGATAGACTAAAACATAAATTACAAACTAGTAAGTTCCTTCCTGTGCCATGAGTTTGAGTTTCCAATTGCTACATTGACGTGAACTAATCAAAAAAGGTTAAATCATTACAGACATTAATTCTAAAACTCTGCATTAGAATGAAATTGTTTCTGAAGATAAGCAGGACTCACAAATACAGCACTCGGCAATTGCATTTAGATAAAATTTTCAATAAGAAATTTCTGATTTGAATGTATGTGGTAAAATAGAAAGTATAAAGACACATAAGATTTAAAAAACAAAATTTAAAGCACATTTCATTTTAATAACGCTGTTAATAGAAGAGAATATTAGTAAAAGATGCTTATTTTAATTATCAAACTTTTCCCTTTTTTTATTTGATCAATATTTTAATATTTTTGTAATTAAATGAATGAAAAAATTACTTGAACTTTCATTATGGTCATATCTCCAGAGGATTCCATTAATAGCCGTTGTGTTTTTTCATTGGTGAGATTTTTCCCGTTGTGCATCCAAGAGACTTGGGGTAAAGGAAAACCATATGCTTTACAGGGCAGTTTTACGAGACCTCCTACAACAGCACTCACTTTCTTTAATTCCTCGGAGTCAAGAGTGGGAGGCGCTACAAGAGATTCATTTCAATTAAAATTGGGTATTTATAATTATTTTTAGGAAAATGAACAATGTAAGAAAAGAAGCTAATAAAAATTAAAACAAATATGATAACAAAAAGTTGAAATTGAAAGGTTTAAAGCTATAAAAGAGGTGATATGTTTACCATAAACAGTTAAGTCATGTTCTTGAGTGGTGGTTCCAGCTTCATTTGTTGCTGTGCAAACGTATTCCCCAGAATCTTCAGGTCGAACAGATGCAAATCTCAGCGCACCATTTGGCATTATCATGATTCGCTGAGGAACTTGTTTTACAGGAAAACCATTTAGTTTCCATGTGACGGCTGGTATTGGCCATCCACTGACATCACATTCCAACACCACTTCTTTGCTCTTAAACGCAATATGTTCAACGTAGGATTCTTCAGTAGTAGTTGGAATCACTATCAAAAGAAATAAAAATTAAATATCATTCAAAATGTAAAAGAATTGTTTCTATTACTTATAAGTAATTACTTACTAATTCCTCAACAATAGTCTACATTTATTTGCTTTTCCACTGTCTTCTTAAAAATCTAACAATAATAAATAATTATCACACAATGTGTGAACTTTCATCAACTGAAGAAAGGAAAATCTACCTATATAAAAAGAAAAGTCCTGACTGACACTCACTCATCAACGCACAGTCCAAACCCTTGGACCTAGAAAAACCGAAATGTTGCACCGAGGTTCCCTTTATGATGTAGACAAGGAATAAGGCGAAATTCCCACAGGAGAGGAATAAAGAAGATTTATATTTTCGCTTTAAAGTTGCCTTATTGAAATATAGGTGTGTGGCGCCAACCTGTAATACATCTGAGTTATCCGGAGAAGGCCACAACGGGTTGAGAACTCGTATATTTTCCGATCTCGATATTAATTTGCTAAATAAATGAAGTTGTTTTTTTTTTTATGCTATGTAGGCAAGGGTTCCAGAGTGAAGCGACGGTATCCGGCTAGTTTTTTATATTTTTATGGTTATGAAAGTGAAGGAGAAGCAGAAAAGTTTTAATGTCTTGAAAAGTTTTTTGCCCAATGTTTGAATAAATACAAGACTGATAAAAATCTAGAATAAAAATACAGTTTGTTGGAAAATAAAAGGAGATATGAAAAATTAAAGAAATAACAGACAAGATTTCAATAATAAAATGAAGCAATTCTATGAAACATATATAAAGTATAAGATGTGTATCTTTTACAAATAAAAGACCAGTAAATATCTCATTGGAAATAAACTGCCATTACTGAAAGTGCAACCCAAGGACAAACTAGTCCATTATGACCAAACCTGAATGAATGACAGAAATGATAATTTGAGAATCCATGTTTTGTTTTGGGGCCATGCCCACTGAATCACCTTTTGCCTGTAGCGAAGGAGCCTGCACAGATCATCTTTTCATAAGTGAATTATCGGCGCAGTGTAGTGCTTCTAATGAAGGAAAACACTGCAGAAATGAGACCTGTATATGCAAGTTTCTGAGTTTGAATGAGGTCAAATAACAGGTCTAGAAGAAGATATGATCACTCACACAGGCCACAGCACAAACATGGGAAGAAGATGGGACAATGATGTGATGTGCAGGTTCTAGTGGATAAAGATGCTCAAATGAACATAAGGATTGTCACTTTCTGTGCGTGGCAGTAGTTGAAAGCAGAATTATGTTCCTTGTGCCACAGCAGCAATCAAAGACAGTAACATGGCAATCATTAACCAAAGCTCTAACAAAACTGATATCATACAATGTTTTCTAATGAGTTCAAGATGAAATGTAACATAGAACTCCAGTGCCAAACTTTATGGTGAAGAGTGAAATTACATTCACTTCGTGCTCTAACTTAATACATAATGCAGGAACACCCAACATTCAACAGTACATCAATGATATCCAGAAATTGAATTGCTATCCATCAGCAGGAAGAAAATTTCAACAAAATAATTATCTGTCAAAAAAAGAAAGAAAAGTGGATATGTTATTCACGCTGCCGAAAAAATATAAATAATGGGAAAAACCTTCTCTTTTATCTTTAATTATTGTAAGCTGCAAACACAGAGGAACCAAAAAAAAAAATAAAATAAAAGAAAGACAGAAAATAGGGAAGCATGGAAAAAAAAATAATTAATTTTCAGAAGTTACAGATTTTGCCAAAAGGAAAGCTTTATTTTACACAAATTAAGAAAGTAAAATCATAATTACCCATCACTTGTAATTTTCTTTGAGCATGGGCATTTCCAGCCTCGTTATGAGCTAAGCAGGTATAGACTCCTGAATCTTTGATAGAGGTCGAGATGATTATCAAGGATCCTGTTGGTTGGATTTCAAAATCTATGGGAGAGAAAAAATGGGAAAAAAGAACAAGCAACTGTTTGAGAAAACTAAATGGTGCATGGAAAGAACAATATAATAATCTCTTAAATACAAACCTTCAAGATCAACAAGGATTTCATCTCCTCTTCTCCACGTCACTAGTGGCCGTGGATAACCTGAAGCTTCACAAGGTAATGTCACCGGTTGCCCAGAAATAACAGATAACACTGCAGGTCCATCAGCTATGGTAGGTGGAGCTAAATACAATTTTGTCATTTAATTTATAAATATATTTCATACTAATTTCACAGGGTATAATTTTCATCAAATAGTAGAAATAGATCAGCTAATTTCTGATATATTCAAATCATATTATATCACCACTCCTATCATTCAGATAACTTACTGTTTTATTAACATTACTCAAAGAAAATCTGTATAAAATCCACTAATCTTAAGGTTTTGTATAAGTTAAAAAAAGAAAATTATTAATTTTTTTAATGTATCAAATTATCGATGTGCTATTATTGAATAAAATTATCATCATACCTCTAACTTGCAATGTAATTGCATTTTCTACTGATCCAGCAATGTTTTGGGCTGAACATGTGTAAGTGCCTTCATCTTGTAAGTCTACGTTCTTCAGTTCTAATTCTCCAAAAGGTGTCTGCCTAAATTTGTGATTAGATCCTGGTAAGTTGTCGTTATCTCTTTTCCATGATATCTGTGGAGGTGGATCTCCAGCCACAGCACAAGGAAGCAAAACTGTTTCACCAACAATGGCACCAATTTCTGAAGGCATGTCTTCTACATATGGTGGAACTATAAATAAAATCAGAACATCAATGAAACCGATCCAATTTTAAGATTCCTATGATAAGATATGAAACATTCAATATTTATAAATTTATATATAAGCTACACAATTTGCTACCTTCTATATTTTATAATTAAATATCAATAGAATATTGACAACATCTGAAACTTTCTTTTTTCTTTTTTAAATTTGGATTTACAATTTTAAAATTTTATATTCAAGAGAATAAACTCAATACAGTCAAACTTGAATAATTCGACTTGTTTATTTCGAAATTCTGGATAATTTGAATTTTTTGCTTGGTCCCTAGAATTCTGTAATAAAATAATGTTAAAAAATCATGGATAATTCGCATTTTTCATATGATTGTCCTTAGAATATTACGGTAAAAATTGTTCCTGAGACTTTTCTCAGCTAAGATACATTATTTATTTTAACGGACTTTCTAAGAAAAACAAAAGCGAGGGATATTTTTCTATTTTTGTATCAATTGATAGGTTGGAATAATATGCTATGACTCAATAATTGCATTCAATGAAGCAATTTAAAATATCTGCCTTTCTTTTTTTAAGTGATGAATAATTAAGCTAGTAAAATTTTTTTGATTTAATGAAAAAAAAAGTAGCAATATTCTTAGCTAAAGTTTATGTGTATCTTTGATCATGGAGTTAATCTTTTTTATTTATCTCTTCTGTTTGAGAGAATATATGTAATTCGAATTTTTGGAAATTTCGAACATTTTCTCTTGTCTCTTCAATTTCGAATTATCCAAGTTTGACTGTATATCTTTAAGGCTACCTTGTGCATGCTACAATCAAAATATCATAAATTTTTATAGGTAACACAAAAATACTGAGAATCATAATTAAATATAGGAAGGTTGCTCTTTAATGACACCTTTATTTTTTTTTTTTCTTGAATAATATTGTAGCTTAAAAATACTATTGCATGACATGAAATTTACATAAACGATAGATCGAACCTTATACTTTAGTTTTGGACTTTTACTGTTATGTTTCAACAAAATCACCTTCACAGTCTATACACTTTATCCTGTGTAATAAAGTCTTGTACCCATTTCTTGGAGAAAGTCAGTCAATAGTCTGAATGAGCCTTTTTTTAACAGTGGCAATAACAATCAGTGATAGAGAAGCCATCAAATCTGTTTTCTTGGAACCAAACTGATGGAAGTCAATGGAGCAATGTTCAACTGATGGAGTGACACGACAGGGCCCACATATCATCAAAGACGTTAATGAATACCAAAAACATGGGAAGCCAAGGATGTAAAAATTGTCAAAAAATTAACTAAAACTACATCTTAAGATAATCCAAAGAAAAGAAATTTTGAGCAACAATATTCAAAATATCATTGAACAAAATATTTTAAATCTGATTGAAAGATAAAGTAATTTGAACACCAAACATAAAGAAAAGACATCTGAATCCCATTCTTTAGTAATGAGATATCCTGATGTTAGAAGTCATTTCAAAGACTTCTACAAACACGGCTTCCATTTGTACATTATCACTTATTCTGATTCTCCTCATTCAGTTAACTCAACACTGACAGACATTACGTTGAATAAGGCATTCTGCAAAAAAGTCTTTCAGGACAACAATGTAGAGCTTTGGTTATTTAAGTTGGCAGGGACCACATTTCTTCAAGGGAAGCAGTATTTGAATTTATATTTAAAATGAATAATTCCAATCAATAGAAACCATTACTAGCAGATGACTTGAGTAGAGTTTAGGGAAATACATCCAGCTAATTAATTTAAAAAGAAAATTCAAGTTAATGTCATGAAAATCAGTTCTAGAAAATGCCAGGAAAACAATTAATAGCTCCTCTGGTCAATCAGTAGGAATGTCTATATAAAAATGAGAATTAATGAAATGCACAATATTGCACTGTGCATTTCACTGATTCTGATTTTTACATTACATTTTGTGCATGTTAAACTATAACTATAAAATATGCTATTGCTGATAATTATGAAATATGAACTATTAAGCTAAACATGTTGCCACTGCTGAGTAAGAATTTTTTAAATACATTAGAAGGGCCATGAAACAAAATACTGTTACTCCTGATCAGAAAAAAAAAAAAAACCTGAAATTATACACTAAGGATATCAGTGGTTCTCTACCTGTAGTCTACCTGGGCTGATCAGGACCTTCTTGACCTATTTGAAAACCCACAAGTAGCCCACTGCTAAACACTGTTTAGCATCCATACAACTAAGATGGCAGCCAATTTGTTGACATAATCAGTTTACTTTCCATGATCAATGATTGCAGCCTATCAAATCTGCATAGCTGATGGTCGGGTTGTTGGAGTATTATTAGCAGCACTGAGTAAATACAACAGATAAAGAAGTATAGTGAGCTTCTGACAATCCTTCTATAGGCCACAGAATGCTTGATTCCCATAATTCACCATAATTAGTAACGGTAAAGATTCTGATATTCTCACTTTTATAGTTATCAGGTTATTTGTTTGGGATGCACTGACTTTTTCATCAAAGAAGGTTGTTAATGTTAAATTTATATTGACTTATTCAATAAAAGACTGTAATTAGGTTTACGTTATATTTGAATATTGGAATTAAGGCACATGACAGCATTATAACAAAAGTCAAATATGTTGGTTTTTTTTTAAATAACACATTAGAAAGAAAAAAGTAGATAAATATATTCTGTTTCCAAGTGACATCTAGTAAAGCTGTTTCATGTTATTTGACAAACAGAAGCAAGAGCCAGAAATACTGCCAGAAATACACATCTAGCAACAGTTTTGGTACCTTGGGAAGCATTCAAATTAGCCAGAAGACTGAGCAGTTCTTGCTCTCTTGAATACTGTAATCAATGCTCCCTTGCTATCTAAAAGAATAGCATGTTACAAAGATAGCTGAAATGGCTAATGTTAATTGCTTCCTAATGTAACTGCTATTAGAACAAAAATACATTAAAACAGTATCTACTGAAAGCACAGTCATCCTACAAGATGATTTTGAAAAACACCTGATTTATTCTCAAATACCCAATATAAATATATATAAAAACAAATTTTAAGTTTTTCACAAAAAGTCATCTAGAATTACTAGAACTTCCCTAAACAATTTGGTGTTCTTTTTGGTCTCTAAATGTAGGATTTCCAAAAGAAAGTCATTCCCCTAACATGTCAGATACCAGTTTAAGCTTCCCATGCACATGAAACGTTTTACCTATCCATATTCCCACCTAAGACTGAGACATCAAACTCCTTGGAAACATTGCCAGCTATATTTGCAGCTAAACACTTGTATCGTCCAGAATCTGACATCTGAGCAGCCAAAACACTCAACTTCTCCTGGTTCCCAGAAGACGGTTTGCCGCCGTTCTCAAGATCAAGTCCGACTGGCTGAAAAAATAAAAGAAAACACATACAATAAAATTGACTGAAAAATTAGTAAGCATAAAATTACTTATTTATCTATTTTATGTTTTATATCTATTTGTTTATTAGTGAATGAGAAATAACTTACAAGATTGTCTTTAAACCAAGTGATTGTTGGACGAGGATTTCCTAGTGGTTCACATAACAAAGTGAGTGGTTCATTCTTTATAACTGTGATTTCCTCGATAGTGGTACCTTGCTTCAGTTTAGGAGGTTCTAAATAAAACAACCATTTATTTAAAGAAATATATTAAGAATATTACTTTTATTACAAAATAAATATGAGCTAACGATGTAAATTTAAAGTACATTTAGAAAATGAGAATGCTTAAAATTAAATTAATAAAAATAAACTTAAATAAAAATAATTATATTTATTTTTATTTAAATAAATATTTAAACAAAAATAAATATTAAAAAAAAAATATCCACAACATTTTGAATCTTTAATCATCCAAGCTTCATCATCAGCAATATATGGAGGTGAGAGAAGAAGGATTTTTAAAAGGAAGACTAATTGTGAAAGTTTTGTTCATTTTTAAAGGAATTGTTAAAAGCCATTAATAGCTACTAAGTGCAACCCGTGAAATATTCATGGAAGTAAAACAAATTCCACATTTATGAAATACTGTGAAATTTTTCAAAAACACAAAGATTGAAAAAGATGGTGTAAGCTCATTTTTTAAAAGGAATAACATGTATAAATCCTGCTGCATTCAATCTATTTGCTTTTCCCTTGCTGAGCAAGTCAAATGATCTTTTTTCTATCTATTGATGTTGTCATTACCTCCTGCCCTAAAATAATAGGCTCCTACACACTGTGGCGTCATCTGGTGCTCGGCAATGTAACTAATGGCCGACAAACATCCATACAGTTTTTGCTTATTAATAGGATGATTCCAGTAGTAAAACAAAACAAAAAAAGAAAGCGAAAAAACAAAAGCCCGACAAAAAGCGAAAGAACAAACAGAAATTATGTAGGTATCTCAAACGTTTACGAGGCATATCTGCTTTATACATAACTTTATACATATACATTGTGTGGGCCCCAATTGCTGCAGTAACCTTGACAATGTTTATTTATATTTGCAAATTGTAAGGAAGACTTTTATTATTTTTGTTCTGACAAGAATATTTATAAACATACCTTAATGGAATGCAGTCAACTATGTGTCGGTTCTGTTTAAGCATTTAAATAAACATAGCACCAATACACTAAATATAGGCACACACATTAATGAATAATGAAAAAAAAAAAAGGATTTGCCTTGCACTGGCATATCCAAGGGTGGGTAGGAGTTAGACATTCCCTCCAATGCATCCAAAAATGGAAGGAATCTAGGATTTTGAACCTGTGATTTTTTTTTTTTTGGTTGAACAACTATGACCATCATAATGCCTCTCTTCCAAATCCTGGATAACTCCTATACTTGTCAATCTATCCTTTGAATATCTTCACGCTGAAGGAAACTGATAAGATGAGTAATGCCGTGGCAAGAATTACTATCCATAAAAGAAACTGGAGCCCAAAGGATCCTGGAAAAGGTGCACATAGAGCTAATGGATCAAAAGTCCCTGAAGTGTTGAGAAGTCACAAACTGCATTTTGAATATGGGAAGCGGTATAAGCATATTGAATATTTTATCATATCAAACGCTAAGAATGTAATCAAAAATGTCTCATTCACTGACTTTTATCGATAATTGTGGGCTCTTGTTTTATATTTACATGTTGCTGAACATTAATTAAAAAAAGAAAAGAAAGAAATGACTGCTCAATGGTTCTTGACCCAAGGAATAGTATTTACTGAGGCAGTTCAAATAAGCTTTTTCAGCAAGATGGGGCTATAGGGATATATATACTATAAATTACCTTGAATAAAAGCTAATGATGTGTTTGTCTTGAAGCAGGTAAAGTCTTTTAATAAAAATAACGAAAAATTGTCATCACATAAATTTAAAATACAATTTTTTTCAAAGAATTTAGATGAAACTAATTTTAAGAGAAAAAAATATTTTTTTAATTTTTATTTCGTTCATAAAACTAACAAAAAGGACCTATCACATCCTATCACATCTATTATTATCTACTCCACTAATCGTGATTTTATTAATATTATCAGATCGGAAGGGAAAAAAAAAAATAAAAACCAGTCCATTGGAATTATCTAAAAATCCAATGAATTATCAAAAATTTTAAAATTTCTTTCAAATTAAAACTAACAATTGATTCTTAAAAGCAACTGTGCTTCCTTAATAACAAAACTTTGTTTACATCATTTTTATTTGATATTACGATGAAGATAGTAATTGATTGGATCTCAAGAGCTTCATTTGTGTGAAGGAGGGTCAATGTACATCACTATCGAGTGAATAATCGTTTTATGTTTTAATTAATGGCATTATTATTCTGAATTTAAGTATAACTGTCACTCACAATACTTAAATACTTTGTGATTATTTTTATTTTACAGAGCTAATCCATCACAGCTATAACTACTTGAACTCAGTTCCACTTATATAGTCAGGTGCTGAGCTAAAGCATCTCTGGTTTATAGTCGATGCTATTTCAGAACTACACCATGAAAGCACAGGATTCAAACAAAGCATCAAAGTTTGCAGCAAAGAACCAATACATTCAATTCAATAAGTTGTCGTTGTTGTGATTCATTACAGCTACAACATTTTTTCCACAATTAAATGCAACTAAAACTAATTTGAAATTTAAAATTGAGATTTGTTGGATGTGATAGTGGATCATAATCAAAAGTGAAAATTAAGATAGCACCAATATGTCTGTGTGCAATATTGTGTGTGGAAAAACCCAAATGCCTATTTCCAATTACTAATTTTTAATATTTTAGAAGTTTCATATTTTCTATTAACTTACCATGTACATTGACGGTGTATATTTTAGTAGAATTTCCAGCAATGTTGGAAGCACTGCAGATGTATTTCCCTGAATGATCAGGATTAGACCTACAATTAACAATTTAACAGTAAATCATTAAAATTACATTCTAATTATTCTTGGAAAATATTAAATTCTCTTAATTAAGTGAAAGTAACTGACAGCTTTGAAATCTGGAAAATATATTATAATTGTTCTTAAAATTCTTTCTTATTTCAATAAATGTGATCTAAACCCAAATTTAACAAATAAGCAAATGGCAGACATACTTCAAGGGAAATGAAAATACACAGACATACATTAAATACTCTAAGATAAGTTTTCATAGCATTAACATTCTCTAGATTTTGTTTCATTAATTAAATAAAAGATATATTTTTAATTATAAAATGGAAATAGTTTTGGAATATAGTCTTATATGTGTTATTCAGTGGAAGTATAGCATTATCATGACCCTTGATACAAATAACCATCTAACATTATATTTAAACAGCAATGTTGAAGCATTTGTTTTAGTAAATTTATGAATAAAATAAAAAAAAAAATCTTCATTTCTTTCTAATTAATTAGCATCAAAACTTTCATTCAGAAATTTTACTTTTTCTCAGGATTATTTGAGTGTTATCTTGTCATATAAAAAAGTATCATTATTATTTTAATTGCTTACAAATCTGGCGAATGGATGGGTGTTAAATAAAGGCTGAAGATCAATAACAGATCATATGTAATAACAAAAGATCACAATAGTGCTTTTTTTTTTCTCTTGAATTATCATTCAAACAAATAATAAACAATGAAGATGCATCATTGGTTTCTAGATCTACAACAGATGACTGGCAAGGAATAAATTCACAGCCAATTAAGCATATGCTGAAGTTACAAATACTGCTTTTATCTTGTAACATTTGAAGTTATAACTATAAGAGCTTATTTGTTTGATCATAAATTCAATTAGAGAATAAGATTTAGCTGAAAGTGACATTAAAATGAGTGGTTAAGGTCTCTTATCAGTTTCCTAAGGGTGTTTGTTTAAGATGAAACAATTCTTTATCCAAACTGTGTGCTTCACTAAATTCTCAGGGGCATCATAGGATGTTTTTGAATGCTTGAGAATCATGCTTTTTTCAATTTAGTGTATTATTCAGCCTTTATCTAATATCCATCCACATGCCAGATTTGTAATCAATTAAAATAATAACGATAGTTTTTAATATGACAAGATAACAACCGAGTAATCCTTTGAAAAAGTAAAATTTTTGAACACTGAATGAAAGTTAATATTAATTAATTAGAAAGAATTCAAGATTTTTCAAATGCTTGCTAATTTGTCAGGACATAAAAACACTCTTCGATAAAAAAAAAAAAATCAACACACCGCAAAAAAAATAATCCGATAGTAATGAAACTTCACATGCAAAAACCTTTCGACCGAATATACAAATGAACAAAAATTTGCACCCAATGAATGAACAGCCAAAGCTACAGCATATTATCATGATGGTGTATGTAAAGAGTGAATCTAGCTTTCAGGAACAAAACTTCCACTGGATTTTGAATGTGTTTTCTACCTTCACTGTAACAATGCCTCACCAGTGAATTAGGGGTCACTACGATCATATGACGGAGTTTGAAACAGGATGTGCCATCGAACTATATGAGACTGAATGGGTAAACCGATGAATCGCTTGGCATTTGGGTTGGAGTAATGCTGCAATTAGATGATGCTGGCTGGGATAGGTTCTGAACGGATTATTTCAACAACAAGAGGACAGCAGATGGCCTAGGGCGACGACAGAACGGGAAGGTAGAATGACTGTCAGAGCATCTGTTGCAGCACCAGATTCATCCCTATCAACCATCCAATGTGTGACCAATAATGGACCACCCGAACCATTATTAGAAGACAACGGGGAGCAGAATCTATGCTCATGGCATCCATTACGCCGGCTATCACTGGTACACACTTGTCAAGAGCGATTGAAGTGTTGCCAGGCATGATCAACATGGAATTATGCTGATTGGGGACGAATTGTCTTCAGTGACGAGTCCCGTTTTGAACTAAGCCCCAACAACCAGTGCAGACATGTCTGTAGATGGCCAGGACATCATCAAGATTCGGTTCTTACTGTTGTATGCCACATGGCCCGGCAACAGGGAATTATGGTCTGGGGTGACATTTTGTTTGATAGTCAGACCCTTTTGATGGTCTCCTTGTCCTTTCTTATCAGTCTAAAGTCCTCCGTGGCACCCTGAAGCACAGCGGTATGTTGCCAAAATTATACGACTCTTTGTGTGGCTGTTCCTTTCAAGCCACCCTGGGCTTACTTTTCAGCAAGATAACGTCCAGCCACATACAGCATGCCTTTTTATTGATTGTCTTCGTGGTTGTGATGCACTTCCTTGGCCATCCAGATCACCAGATCTCTCTCCTAATTAAGCACATTTGGGATGTGATGGGGCGTTGCCTGCAACCATCCCAGAATATCAATGAACTAGCTTGCCAATTGAAGGCAGTTTGTTAAGAAATTCCGCAGAACACCATCCACCAAAAGTATCAATCAATATTATGTTGTGTAACAGTTTGTATCCAGGCCAGAGGTGGACCAACACCATACTGACCTGCTCACTTTCTGTAGCTCTTTCTGTCCAATAAATCATCCAATTGTTCTGAAATTCTAATCATTTCATTTTCTGGACATGAACATTAAATTTACCAAATTTTGTCTCAGTTGGATAATTCCTTCTTGGCACGTTGATTTGTTTTGTCAAAGAGTGTACTTATTAAGTTGTTTGAACAAAACTACTTAATGAATGATCTATTTGGTATTTATTATGATCTAGGAGTGGCATGAAAAAATTGCTGAGACAGTAAGAGTATCATAAACTAAGAAAGTTTGGAACCTCTGCTCTACAGTATAAGGGAAGACTTCAGTAAAAAGAAAGGCAGGATTTATTCAAAAATGAGAAAAACCAATCAGCAAATAAATTAGACAATAATTCAGATGTAAATGAGTCTATGAACCTCTGATGTTTTTGTTTGATGTAAAGCAGGTTGGATGTGACTATTAATAATATCAAGACAATGGAGAAGATGTTAGAATGGTTTAAAAGTCAACAGAGTAAGGTTTACCCTAGGTTAAATTAATACTGCGTTTAAATCATCTCTTCTTTAAATTAATTCTGTTTTGCTGACCCTTTGGCTACCTCATATTAGTATTACAGAATATTGTAGAAGATGCACATAAGGTTGATAAAAAAGTTTGGTTTAACAGACCGATACTTGTAAAAACAATAATAGAAGTCCACAATATGAAGCACAGCATTCTGCTGTTTATCTTAAGTGCTTTCAAATTATTGATGCATCACTGAAATACTTGATGTTGAGATTTGGTTCATTCAAATTTAAATTTTATGTAGATGAAAGGTAAGTTCCTCTTATACATTGATCTACAGACATAATGAGTAAAGGAATGAACTGAAATGCTCAGTGATAAAGTTTACGGCAGATATGTCTAATATGAACTGTGATGTATATTACCTCATTAATATGAAGAATTCATTTGTAAAAAGACTATGATTAAGATTTCTAAATACAAATAACGTCTCAAATTACTTTCCAGGAATAGCAATAGGAAGAGAAGTCAGATATTTTTTACTTACAACTTGAAATCTTAAATGAACAAAACTGTCTAAATTACTATATTCTTCATCTTTTTTTTATTACAATATTTTGATCAACTATAACTTTACTGATCTTCTTCAGGTACAGTTAATAGGGTAAATCCCTTCTACTAAATTCGTAAAGATTTTAAAGCTAACAATGTATAACTACATTAATCAATAATCAATATCTTAGCAGTAAAGATATCACATTAAAATAATGTAAACTAACAATTTATGCAATAAAGACATCGCATTATATTAATTTCTCGATGTTGATATTATTATTTTTAAATAAGCTCACTGAATATTCATTAATTTTGACTCCTTTTTCTTATTCATACATTTGAAACTATTTATAATCAAAGCTTCCATAATAAATTGTCCTTTATCACCTCATATATCAATAACCGAATCAGGATTATGATTATTCTTGGAGCAATGATCCACCAATCAGGTATGTTATTTTGTCTGTTTCTATATGCCAATATGTGTTCTCTAACATGTTCTTTTAAAGTTCACCCTGTATTTCCAAAATATACTTCCCCATAGTCTCTACATTTCAACTTATATACCATCCCCATTGTATGTAGTTTCTCATGTTCTGCTTTTTCTTTTCTTTTTTTTTCTTAAGATATAATTTTGTTTCCATTAATCTGAATCACTTTGACATTATTTTCTTCACATATTTTTGTAATATTAACAAATCTCTCTGGGTACTCGTTCATATATATTTTCTTTTTCAATTTTACTGTTTTCTCTTCCCACAATTCAGTGGGTCTGTTTAAAAATAATGTTATTAACATAGAGAAATTAATATAATATGATGTGTTTATTGCATAAATTATTAATATAATACAATGTGTTTATTGCATAAATTGTTAGTTTTACATTATTTTGATGTGATATCTTTTACTGCCAAGATATTGATTATTGATTGTTGTAGTCATAAATTGTTAGCTTTAAAATCTTTATGAATTTAGTAGAAGGGCTTTATTCCTACAAACTGTACCTGAAGAAGATCAGTAATAAATTTATTGTAACTGATCGAAATACTATAATATAAAGAAGATGAAGAATATAATGGAAATATCATCTATAACTAGAGGATGTGCTGTATTTGTCTAAACTACTGTTTATTCTGCCTTTACGCCAGCCAACTAATCTGTTGTTGGTACTGTGCCTTTCATCTGTGTCTCACAGGGGAAGATAATGAATGGACTATTCATAACATTAAAATCAGCTCCATGCTTTTTTTCTGATAGACCAAGATTTGCTTGGCAAAATGCTTCAATAATTCTGAATTGATAAAAGACTTACTATCATCCATCAAACATTGTCAAGAAGGAAACACATGGAATGTTCCACACCATGCTTCCTGGCAAAATTATAGTGGGTTATTATATAAGATAAATAAAAAAAAGAGGTCCTCCCACTCAGAGTAGAAGAATAAATTTGAGTTTTCCTATCAGTTATATCCTTTCTAAGAAACTCAAATGGTTGCCCCAACTTTAGAGATGAAAATTGATAAAATGCACAGAATGCCCTCCTAATTTTAATTCTACAACAGCATGCTCGGGATTTTTTTAAATGTCTTGTGGCTCTTTTAATCCCTCACAATCTGCCCTGAACTGCAAGAAGACATTGAAGATAAGAGATATCTTCTACCAATTGCACTTTCACATAACATCATAAACAGTAACATAAAGGAAATTTGCTTTGAGTTCAGTCTGATGGCAAATGTCAGGTTGGAAACCCTAAAATGTCAGTATGGAATCAACGAATTCAAAAATTGTTTTTGAGTTCGGATGTAATTTTTATTATTCAAAATAGTAACCATCTGCATCTATACAATCTTGCCAATGCTGTCTTAAGCTGTAAATTCCTTTCTTGCATATATCCGTGGTTTGGCGTTGCAGGAATCCTTCGATGCCCTTTTTGCGATCACAATCTTAGAGGTATCTACTTGCCCTTCAGAAAGTTGTCCATATGTCTGAATAGGTAAAAATCTGTTGGTGAATAAGGCAAAATCTCATATCCAAGTTTGTGAAGTTCCTGTGGGTGTGTTCTGCTGTATACAATCTTGCATAATCGTCAAGCAAAATGGGACCTTTTCAATTGACCAGTGTAGGCTGTATCTTTCCTAGCTTCCGGTGCATTTCAGTCAATCCTCTGCTGTAATGGTCTGTCCCCGGGGAAGAAAATTACATTGAATAATTCCAGCCATGGACCACCAAACAGTCAAAAGAATTTTTCATTGGTGAAGAGGTGGTTTAGGAGTTGCTGCCAGGCTTCTTCTTACCCAGCCAAGATGATGAGTGTTTCCTATTGTCATACATTATCCACTTTTCATTGCAGGTTACAATTCTGTCCAAGAAAGGCTCTTTTTCTTCATAAAGATGGAGTGAAGAACAAATTGTATAATACGTAGCCTTGCTTCCTTCTGTGAGTTCATGGAGTATCCATTTGTCCATCTTCTACACTTTGCCAAGTCTTCCAAGCGGCATAAAACTGTAATGTGAGATACCCCTATTTCCTCAGCCATCTCCTGTAAACTTTGATGTGGGTCAGATGCAATCAGTTCTTTCACCTCCTTGGCTGAGTTCACTTTTTCATGGCATTGCCTAGGAGCATTCTTTATGTTATAATCTCCATCACAGAATTTTTGGAACCAACGCTGGACTGTCCTTTCGCTTACATGGTTTTCACTGAAAATACTACATATGTTCATAAAGCATCACTTGTCGAATATCCAACATCTCCAATTTTTGATTCAACTCACACATTACAGATGAACCTCATGACCAGTGAATACCAAATGTAGTAGAGGCGAACCTTCAACTGACAGACCTACACACCTAAAGCATGCTTTAATTACGTACTACCCTACAGGTGGTACGACTTTTTGGGTTTCCAACCTAATATTTCTTCTTGTGCTGTGTCTAATGACAACATGGGATGAAACAGACAAAATCCCATTGATGAGAGTTTTCTCTAAGATGGAAATAGGCAAAACAAAGGAAGATGTAAGAGATTAGATGGTTTAGGAAAATAACTTGCTTAAAAAGTAGCAAATCTCATGCTCTGAAGAGCTTTTTGACATCTTGAGATGAAATGTCTACAAAGAAGTTTTTCTTTAAGATATGGTACCACCTGAACAGCTAAGAGGATTCATATGCAATGACTGCGCAAACACCACATTTCAACAGAGAAAATACTACATAATACTGAGTTTCCTACAGGAAGCAAAAGATCACTTAGAAAAAAAATCTTATTAATAAAACTTTTAATTAACATTTATTAAAACTATTATTTTATTGTATTTCAATACTAAACATTATTACTAAAAAAAAAGTCCTGATTGCGTCATCTGGTATTAAGAAAAGAATGACACATTCTTTTCTCAATAAACTCAAAAAAAACAACATTATTTCATTTAAAGATGAGAAGTTATATGAATTGGTTATTAATTTTACCTACCAACATCCCATTACAAAATTTCAATAATAAGAATTGTTTACATGACTTCCCTTCAGGATTACAGAAAAAAAACAACATAAAAATGATACAATTTGTGAGAATTATATTCAATTTTTTTTCATCTGAATAATGTTCCAAAGCTAAACTATTTTTAGATCAATGGCTTACCACGGTTTTAACTGCAAAATCTATTCACTTAGTCAGCAATGTATTCACTCTCTCCTAAGATATAAATTCCAATTTAAGTTTTTCAAAGCTCATTAACTGAAACAATAAAAAAATGTTATAAAAAGAAGCCCCTTGCAAATATCCACTACTTGTTTACAACTAACAAAGCTAACGGTAGAACTTTTTGGCTTTTGTCTCGATATTAAATATTGTGGTTTTTCCATATTGTTTAAATGATTCTTTCTTCAACATCTGAAATGATGAAGATAAGAATCAAATTAATAAAATATCATAAATAAACTTAAAAGAAAAAGTTTACATGACTTCCCTTGGGTATCTTAGAATTGTAATAAGTACACAATATCCAGAAGGAGGATTAAGAAAGTAGGATAGTTCACAAAATTTTAAGTTGCTTAATTGTCATCTTAATTATCCAAATTACTCAATTGAAATGTACATATACACTCTTTGACAAAAAAAATCAAAGTACCAAGAAGGAATTATCCAATTGAGACAAAAATTGGTATATTTCATGTATATGAACATAAAACGAAATTATTAGAATTTAAGAACAACTGGACAGAGAGAACCTCATAAATTGAGTATATTAGTGTGGAGTTGTTCCACCTCTGGCCTGGATACAAGCTGTTATCCGAAGTTAGTTTAGTTTAGTTTAGCCAATGCCCATCCTTGGCTGTTCAGCCAATTGATGCCTTGCCGCCCTGGTATTGACTGATACAGTTGGCGGATGGTGTACTGCGGGATTTTTGCCAAAAGGCCTCCAACTGGCGGCTAATTTGTCGACATTGTGCAGTGATCGTAGGTGAAGCCCCATCACATCCCAAATATGCTCAATAGGAGAGAGATCTGGCAATCTAGCTGGCCAAGAAAGTGTGCCACAACCATGAAGACAATCAATGGAGAGGCGTGTTGTGATGTGGCTGGGCGTTATCTTGCTGAAAAGTAAGCCCAGGGTAGTGTGAAAAGAATGGCAACACACGAATTTCATCATTGTACCACTATGCTGTGAGGGTGCAACATAGGACTACCAAGGGGTCTGGCTATCAAATGAAATGGCACCCCAGACCATAACCCTCCGTTGTCGGTAAAAGACGGATCCTGATGATTTCTGGGCCGTCTCCAGATATGTCTGTGCTGGTTTTCAAGGTTCAGTTGAAAATAAGACTCATCACTGAAGACAATTTATTCCCAATCAGCATAATTCCATGTTGATTGTGCCTGGCACCACTGGACTCGCTCTTGATGGTGCGTGCTGGCCAGTGGTAGGTGGCGTAATGGGCCCCGCGAATGTAGATTATGCTTCCGTAGTCTTCTACTGATGGTTCAAGTGGTCACTTCAGTATTGTCACACATTGGATGGTTGATAGCAATGAATCTGGTGCTGTAACAGCTGCTCTGACAATCTCTCTTTCTTCCCGTTCTGTCATCGTTCTAGACTGTTGTGTGCCGTTTTGTCGCTGAAATCTGTCAGCATTGTCTAATTGCCAAATTGCTCCAACCTAAATGTTAGGTTTGTCGCTTAGTCCATCCAGCCTCATGTAGACTGATGGCATATCCTCTTTCAAACTCCGTCATATGGTTGTAATGACGGAGAATGCATTCGCAAGGCATTGTTATAGTCAAGGTAGAAAAACAATCACAATCCACTAGAAGTTTTGTTCCTAAAAGCGAGATTCGCTTTTTATATGATGCTCAGTTCCAATGTGCTGTAGCTTCAGCTATTCATTTACTGGGTGCGATCATTTGCATAAAAACCGAAAGATTTTTGCATGTGAAGTTTCATTACTATTGGATTATTTTTTCGAGGTGCATCAATTTTTTTGTCAAAGAGTGTATAAAGCAGATGTAAACATGCAGAAGTGCCTGACTAAAAAATATTTCCATTTGTAAACCATTTGAAACAATACATTATCAATGCTTAATCATTAAACAATTACAAACTTTTCTTATGAATGATTCCTTCATTCCATTTCAAAGTAGAAGGCTCAGCTTATCAATTCATTAAGTTTTGAATCCTAAACTTTGAATTTTTAAACTGGATAGTCAGGTATATTAATAGATCTGGATAGTCAGGTGGAGTTGTCTTTCATTTTATTTACTTTTTCAACTAAGTTTCTGTCAGATAAGTTTTTTGCATGTTGTGATTATTTTTACAAAGATTTTAAGATAAGTGATAAGTATAGATTTGTGGTCTCCCTGGATGAGGCTTGGATCCATCTTACCAACTGTGAAAAGATCAGAGCAATTTCATATCATCCCATCGATGAGAAAGGCAGATCTAATTTTGTTTTCCCAAAGGTTTCATGATTGTTGCAGGATACTGTCACCGGGGCAAATTGGCTATCTATATAATTACCAATAAAGCCAAAATGAATATCTAGTATCATCAACAACATGTTCTGACATCAATCTACACTCAGGAGTCACCTACTCTGTATGGTTCTAATGTCACAAAAGTTGCCATTCATCAGGATAAGCTCTCCAGCCATAAGGCCAAATCGTCCCTGAGATTCTATCAAGGAATGGAAGCTAGAACAGGAATACGTGGAATCTCCTTCAGTGATATTCCAGTAAAATTCTGATGCCTGATGGATTTTTGTGATTTGGACTATTAAAATGTAGACAAGGGGAACAGATGTGCTACAACAGTTGATGAACTGTGGAAAGTATATAGAGAGGAGTGGGACCAAATACCCCTGTGTATTTTACAGTGTTCACTCCTGCAGTAGAAGTTATGTTGCAGGATCCTAGTCTGAATGCTGGTTGCCACATTGAGCATAGTAGGTGATGGAAGAAGAGATTTTTGTGAAACTACAGATACTTGAATTTGTCAGGTTGTAAGGGAATCAACCCTCCATATAGGCATTGTTCATTACAGAGTTCATAGTTATGTTAAGTACAGTAACCAATCTACTGATGGCTTGCCTTTCTCCATCTCGTGGGTCATGTACATCTTTATGTAAAATGTAACCGATATGGTATTTTTGTGTATGAGAATTAGTGGGAATAAAATATCTCTTTTGAGCACACATAGTTTTGTTTTCTTCTAACAATCATCTTCATTTACAACTGAACTCTTTTTTAAGAGTGGACTTAGTTGTGATCTTTGATTCACTTGGAGCTCAGTGCGATTCAGTGGTTTTTTGCAATTAAGTTATGCTTTTTGACTCGTCATTAAGTTTTCATCAATATTTCTTTTCAGTGGGATAGAGTACTGTATAAAGCTGTAAAAATGAATTATCCTAATCAGATCAGTTTCACCACTTTCATAGAATAGGTTTTGGTTAATTATGTCATTCGCAAAATCATTTCATTGAGTTATACCTTTGTATCTGTCTCTATGCTGATGATGGGAATTTATTAACTACTTAAATTTCAGTGGCTATCTTAATAACTTGCTGTATAAGCATTAAAAGGATAACTGATCCTTGAATCTCTACTGTACTTCAATACTTCAAAGAAGCAATAAAAATGCTTTAATTTTATGCATGCAATCTTTTATTTCTATCAAAACTGTTATAACTAAATAGAGAACTCAACTGATTTCAGTTAAGTTTATTAAACTTTCAATGCAGCATTTCTAGGTCATCTCAAACCAATCAATATTCAAATATTTACTTTGAAATTCAATACTCTGGTTTATGCCACACAAGCATAAGTTCTGACCATTTTCAGCATTTTCTTTAATTATCAAACCTGTTTTCACTCATGACATTTATTATCCGGATTACTTTTTGTAATAAACCTTTACCTTACTTACTTACACTTCCTAATGTGAACTGAGCTTTCTTTGATTAGGGACCATTCCCAAAGCATTCGTTTCCTAACTCTAAAACTACAGCCCATACAACAAAATGTCATAGAACATTTTCAACTCAAAATGACCTTTGGAACCCAGATCTCTTCACTTTGTCTACCATTTCCGAAACACCCTGTATACAATACTTTGTAACAGAAAAATACCCATTTGTTTCTGTCTGTACACAGTCCTTGAATGCTGGAAATTTAGTTATTGTCATTGGAAAATGTACAGCAAACAATCCTAAAAAATATAGTAATTTGGATATTACATTTCGGCCATCCTAAGGTAAAAGGAAGCAACTATCAATTTGGAAACTGATTATTTGCTGCCTTTGACCGTATATATAAGCATATTGTGAGTCAGTTGCTACCTTTGATCATCGAAATAGGGGCCAAACTTAACAGCAGATCTCTACCAAATTGCTTAGGAAGATATGTAGATACTTCCTTACGAAGAAAATGCAGAAAAAGCAAAATCAGAAAATTTGTAGTTACTTCCTTTTACCTTAGGACGGCCGATTTGCTCTTTGCATGATTTGTAAATTGTGTAGATTCCAAACATTTTCACTCTGTTTGTTTGTTTGTTTGTTTTTATTTGGATTATATTGGAATATAATTAGAATTAAAAGAATAAATGAATATGAGAACTGAATTTAATTTTAAAAAAGTTTTATCTCAAAATGATAATATCTGTAACCTATAAGGTAAATTAGTAAATAATAAAGATAGTTAATATTAATTCAGTAATTTAAAGTATCCAGAACAGATTAAAATCTTTAAGCACTTTAATTTCAATATAAAGAAACAATAATTTCTTGTTAGCTTTGGTAGCTGCTAACAAGTAGTGGGTCTTCAATCACTTAAGACTAAATTCAATCTTTTTTGCATTTCTTTGTTGTTGTTTTTCAATTTCCTGTTTCAAATGAACTGCAAAAAAATTAAATTAGAAATTTCTAACAAACAAATTATATAAATACTATAACTAGCACCTACTTTAACCCTAAGAGAAGTCATGTAAAAAAAAAAAAAAAAAAAAAAGCATAAATAACAATATAAATAACTGCCAAAAGAAAAAATACAATAATAGAAAATTATTAAGAATATGTTTAAATTTTTTTCCAAAACAAATAAATACAGATAACTTTAGCAAAGGAAATAAAAAGGAAAGTATAATGAATGTTGATAAATATTTTACACAATATAAAGTATGATAACAAGCAAATATTTGTCTATAGACTGGAGGAACTGAGTTCAATCCCCAATGGTTTGCCATTCAACATTCATTGCTTCCCAATTGGTCAAATATTTACCTTCCATATCTCTTACATAGATGACGTACAGGATGGTATAGGCTATATTAACATAATTCCCAAATTCTATTTTTATTTAGATAACAATTTGACGTGATTACAGCCCACAAAATAACAATTTATGTAAGTTTGATATTTTGCATCAAGGTTCATTAAGTGAATTAAATAACATATGTAAACAGCAGCATTAAAATAATAATAAAACATTACCTGAAAACTTGAAGTAAAGGCCCGTTAACAATGGTATTTTTATCTGTTTCTAAAGACTTTCCATCTTTTGACCACTGCACATCAGGAATAGGAATTCCTTTTACTTTACACTCGATATGGAAGGGTCTGTTCATAATGACAGATATATTTTCAGGATTTTTTTCATCAAACACTGGAGGAACTGGCAAATAAATAAATAAATAAATAAATATTTTTTCTGATTGCATTTTGTAATAAATAAATCATACTTAATGTTTGTTCTATGAATGTTCTGTATTTTTGAGGCTTCACTTTAAGTTACAATGATATTTTTAATAAAAATTATTTCTGCAAAGAAAATAAAGTAGAGCACCGATTATCTGACAAGTCGGGACCGACCCTAGTTCGGATAAGCAAAAGTTCGGATAAATGGACAGACTATTTAAGGGATGTTCTTGACTTTACAAAAACTTTTTTTTTTCTTCTTCTTCTTATTATTATTTAAAATTTTCTTTCTTTTTTTTTATCATTATCTGAACTCCAGAGATTATAATTTAAGCAAAAAAGCTTTCGATTGTTGCTTGCTTCAAAGAAATAAGCTGTTCGGATAATTGGAAGTTCGGTTAATTGGAGTTCGGATAATCGACGCTCTACTGTAGTGCAAATTTAGCATGCATGACAAAGTCATCATAGAAAGAATTGCAGATGAAGTTACACTGGCTTTGCAATGAAATAATATTCCTGTGGTAAGAAACTCACTCTTTGTGCAATTTTTTGCTTTGTAGAGATTGGTAACATTGTTATTTGTTATCTTGCACTTTCATTTCCTGGAGATGACTAATTGTCATTTAATCAGCATTTGCAATAATATTATTAAGGCACGCAAACATCACCTGATGATACTAAGACGTTAAGATCTCCTTAAACTCCTCCACAGAATGATGCAAAAAATGTTTGGATAACTTAGATCAAAAATAATTAAAAGAAAAAGCGTTGAAGTTTTCTTCTGATGGACTTCTTTTTTATGTTAATGATTTAAAACAAATGTTATGAGGTATAAGTCTGCAACAAGCATTCAATCTTACTGCATTCAACACGAAGTTTACTTATTTATTAAGATAAAGTCCTAATCGCATTAAGGTGAAGCTCAACAAACTATAAACAATTGAGAAATATTAAAATTAAAGTTTTTTTAAATTAAATTCTAACTCCTTGCCTTATCTTTGCTATTTATTAATTCAGTGTTATATTAATTGGTAATTAAGCAAAATGCCAAACTATTAATCCTTTTTCTTTACATTAATACCTTGTTTTGTTAATCATCTGGTAACAAAAAGCAATTATTGATTTACAAATATTAAATATAATTTTTAAGTGGAAATTTAACATATAATAAATTAATATTATATGGAAAAAAAATCCAGTTTACACAGTGTTTTTAAACAATTGACCTTGGCCCAGAATTATTTGAATTTTAGGAGCTTTGTTTGTAAAACAGCAGTTGAAAATGAACTCTGTGAAAGAGTTTGAAAGCTCCTGCAGTCTGTATGTATTGTTTTAATTACCTTTAAAAAAAAAAAAAACTATGTTTTTGTGTAGACTGAATTTTTTCCATATAAATATAATTTTTCAAAAAATAAATATAAGAAAAGATTATGACTGGGTCTGATGAATAATATTACCTAAAACACGAACAGCAAAATTCTTTTCACTAATTCCAGCATCGTTTTTAGCAATGCATGTGTACTCGGCTGCATCAGACGGTAGAACGGAATTAATCCATAAGATGTAATCATCTTCAATTAATTGGAGGTGGTCCGATGGATTCACAGGCTGGCCGTTTTTCAGCCAACTGACCATAGGCCTTGGTTCACCTGAGGCAGGACATTCAATGGATAATGGCTGTCCAACAGAAATGTCAATCACATCAACTTCATCTGCATCCACACCAGGGGGAACTATTCAGATAATTAAAATACAAATGGAAATCATTATTCTACAGAGTTTATACTCACCAAGGATTACCGTGGATTATTAAAAGCTTGGTCTAATATTTTTAAAGACTCTTCGTGTGAATTCGGAATTAGGAGGCTTCCAAATGATTTCTAAGTTTCTAAGTTCTCAATTTTGTCACTAAACTGCTATATTTTTATTTCTTCCTCGTCTATTTTTTTATGATTGGCACCATTTGAAAGTTAACATGTCAATGATATCTTATTTTTACTAAATTTACAAATCTAAAGAAACACGTTTGCTATAAAACAAATAAAGATTTTTTGTTTTAAATATTAGAAAAATTATTTTTGAAAATATCACATTAACATCTTGCAGAAGAATGTTTATATTTTTCACATTAATAGAATAGAATTAAAAAAATAAAAAATAAAAATTTAATCTGACAGTTTTAGAGCGAAAAGAATATCTCTTACCTTAAGAAAATGAACAAAATATGAAATTTATTTATAATAAGAAAACCCATTACATAAATCTTACCAAGAACATCTAATTTGAAATCTTTATCCACAATTCCTACATCGTTTTCAGCGACACAGGTATAGGTTGCTTCGTCTTCTCGAAGAGCTTGAGTAATTTCAAGAAATTGACCTTTCTGGAATATACGTTCATTTTTTTCTAATACTTCATTATTCTTCAGCCAACTTACAACCGGTTGAGGGATTCCATGGATGTGACACTCTATTGTAACTGACTGACGAACAATTACTTGGACATCAGTAATCTTATCCATATCTTCTATTGTTGGAGGCACTAAAATAATTAATAAAATTACAATTTATTTTAAGTTATTAAAATAAGAATGTTCTAAATAATTAATTTCCTTAATGAGTTGAATAATAACAAAAACTCTAGTAGGAAGTGGCTAACCAAGGTTTGGAAAGGAATAAGCAGTTTTTACACTTGTAAAAAAATTTCTGTTCACCTAACATTTTTAATTGTAAGTTTTAAACATTGTTAAAAAATTATAAAAACAAATGAACTAATAAAATAGTAATGTAAGTTAAGAAAAGCACAAAACACTTAAAAATAGCAGAAATAATGATTTCTAATGTCTCTATGAAATGCTATCCTGTTCCTTATATGTTTCTGCTTATTAACTCTTTCTTTTCAGTTTTCATAATTTGTGGAATTACATACAGATCACAAATACATTAACAAACCCTTCCTACTTTGAATACATATTAAACTTCATCCTACATAGTTCCTTGAATGTTTTTCTTGAATTGTTTGGTATTTTGATCTTAAAAAAAAAAGTTCTATCAAATTGAAACTATCAGAGAATAAGAAAAAAAAAAGTTGTTTGTTCGACAAACAACAATGTCTTCATTGTAACTCTGTAATGCTTACAGCTCTCCTGTGTAAGTATTGCTATTTTTGATAATTCCTCATCTATCTGAAACATTCTTACTGTGAGAACTTTTAGTACAATTTCAGTGGTAAGTGTGTTTCCATGAAACATCAGGTACTTTGAAATGTTTAAAAGTCTCAGGAAACATTCTAAACAGCCTTGTACAGATTATAGTGTAGAAAATTTTCACAAATTGTATTTGTAGAATGAACTAAATGTCTTTTATATTTATATCTTTTGAGTTAATGAGTGGTAATACTATATCAAGCATGCAGAGATGCATAATTAGATTTACAGAAAAATTCCAAAAATTACACTCAATAGTTTGCTGTGAAAGAATTCGTAACGGCATAATTATTGAAAGTTAAAATACTATAAAGAAACATTTATAAGAAAGATTGTTAAAAAACCATTATCCATCATTAAATTCATTAACTGGTCTCTGCTATAGCAAGTTATACAGAATTAGTGTAACTTTTTCTAAAACTAGTTTAATTACAATAATTTTTAGGTGTATAACTACAAAAATTCATATCTTTTATAGAACTTTCAAAGTTGCATTAAACAATTAATTAAATCAGAAACATCACACATTTGGCTAGACAGATCACACTGGCATGAACTTCTGACAGTTCCTTCTGATGTTTATGAATGTTTAAATTCTATGAATACAGAAGTGAGAGAATGGAAAAAATATAAATGAAAAACAAAAAAAAATTTGCTACCTGGAAACCTGGTGATTTTAAAGTCAATTCGAACTTTCTCAGCTGCTTGTAAGCCTGTGAACTCTTTTGAATTTGACTGATCTATTTCTATAACATAAGTATGTAAGAAGTAACTTGCAAAGTGTGATTATTATTCTTACCTAAAACATTTAAGGTGATCTCTACTTCACTGTCACCAGCTTCATTCACAGCCATACAGATGTAAACACCTCCATCAGACAAATGAGCTTTTCTTATGGTTAAGTCTTGTCCGCTCGGAGATAAACTAAATTTTCCTCCTGGAAGAACCAACTTGCCATCTTTGTACCAAATAACACTAATATGAATAAGAAAACAGCAAACATGACTTAATTTGAATAAAAAAGAACATACAAAAAAAGCATTGTGATTGAAGCCCATAAAAGTTCCTGCCACAATTTCAATTTATTGCGTATTCCCAAAGGTATGTTGTTATCCTATCTAAGCCTATTTCTAGCTAAAATATTTTAATAAAATCTATTTATCTCAATATTATATAATGAGCAAGTTGCTTTTTTGTCTATACATATGTGGTTATTATTTTCTGCTTTACATAAAAGGGGTTAAGGGGATTTCTTCAAAGAAAAGGTTTTTCAGTTGACAATAGTGAAAGGAAATAAGAGGGAAAGTAGAGTAATAATTGTCAGTTAGGAAAACAAAACAAAACAAACAGAATTCTTTAAATGCAAGGATTTAGAAAATGTGAACTGGTGAATGGTGCAAATTTCTTTTCTTTCTTTCTTTTTTTATTATATAAAAATTGGAAATTAGAACTTTTTAGTTATTACTACTACAAATCTTGGTATACTTAACATATTTTATAATTCTCTTTTAAGTTATAAAATTTACCTTTTATAAAGGTTTGTATTGTAAACTTGAAATAATCTAAAAACATATTTTATTTTATTAACTTGATTTTTTTTTCCCCAGAACAACCGAGAAATTTAACTAACAGGTTCTACTGATTGACATCAATCATAATTTTTGTTGTTGTTGTTTTGTAGCTACAATTGAAGCCTTAAAGAAAAATAGAAAACAATTGACTAACTTTTTTAATTTAAAAACAAAGGATGTTCTGATCTCCATCAATTTTATATTAATGTTTTATATAAGCTGTTGAGCCAGAAAAAAAATAGTTTTGACTCCGACTCCAGAGATTTATTAAGAATGCCTGTGACTTCACATTCCTAGTCTTGTCTGATACAAAGTTTGCATAAGCTTTGCTGAAATAGTAGTTGAGCTTTTGCCCATTTCAGATTTTCTTTTGCATATATATATCCCAGAAATACCCAATTAGATTACTCTTACATGATATGGATAAGAAATTTATTCTATTAGTTTTAATTGCTCGTGTTTTATATTAACCAACAATGCATGATTGAAGTATTTTTTCCCTAACAATCAGATTCTCATCATTAAGACTGTAATACTTATTGGATTAAAAAAATCAATCTATCCACACTATGATTATAGGCAGACTCAGGATTTTGGAATGGGAAGGGTTATGATGGTCGTAGTCATTCAACCCAAAAAAATTGCCGTATCCTTTCTTGGATGGGAGGGTGTTATAAACTGATGAACTTTCTAACCAAAAAAGACATGTTCAGAATCTTAGATTTCTTCCACTTTTGGATGCAATGGGGAGAGGGATTTCTCATTCCTATCAATTCCCCTCCGCCCTCAAAGCCAGTGACTACGACAATATACTTACTGTCATCAAAGACGTGAGGTTCTGCAATTTACCATCAAGACTGTAATACTTTATCAACTAAAATAGCAACAAACAACAATGGTGATGTCAATTTTTGTCTTGATGGCCACAAGCTGTAAATAAAATTTTGCTGGAGAAAGTATCAAATACAAGTTTTGTTGATTTGTTGGCAACTTCTCTAATCAGTATTGAGAGGTCTCTGAAATACAAGAACATTTAAGTTTCACTTCACTCAGAGATGACATTCAGAGATAATAGCTTGTGGGATGTTTTACAAATCAAGTGTTTCACATTTTTTTGTACTGACTGTTAACTCCATGCTTTCCGTTTCTACAGGAATTCTTCTTTCAAGGATAGGTAGGGATTAAATTCCAGACAGAGAGTTTTGTTATTGTTTTAAAAAAAGAATAAATTGGATAATGTAGTCCATCTCCAGCATCTAAATAATCATTAAATCATTACTGCAGAATCATGCTAACTTCTGTGAATACTAAAAAAAAAAAGAGAGTCTGAAATTGAGAATTTAGGCAATTTGCCTAAACAATGAGGTAAGTAAGAAGATATAAAACAATGGCATGAAATCTAGCGCAATAATAAGAAGAATGGTTAGTATGAATGATCAATTAATCAATCATTAATGATAAGATGAATGCAGATACTCTAGCAATGCAGATGTTGCCTAAGCATTTCCATTACCTAGGCAGGTGACATACACAATCTAAAGGATGAATCAGGGATTGGAAATTAAAGCAGGTTTTGAGACTACAGCTCAACTTTCTAATTGAGCAACACAGATCAAACCACATTGAAACAGTATCATAAAATGCCGACCAAAAAAGCACTTGTATACCAAAAAATATATATAAATACAAAATAAACTTCCACAACATTTCAAATCCCCCTTGATACCGTATTTGCACCCTTTCCAGGTACGTCACAAAGATGAATCAAGGGATTTCCTGTACACTTGAAAATGGATCTCATATCAAGGGGGATTTGAAACACTGTAAGTTTATTTTGTATTTATATTTTTTTTGTATAAAAAATGCTTTTATGGTCGGCATTTTATGATATTGTTTCAAATGCACATATATATATCTATACTGTCACAGAGAAACAGGTTGGAAAGGCCAAGAACTCTAAAAGAACTCCAGAACAAATAGTGTCCATCTTGTTTTTCTGGTTTAATCTGGCAGAAATTGTAAAAGAATCCAGGGGAAGAAGATCTTCAGAAATAGCAAAATGATTTTTTGTCAGTAGCTGGTGACAGAATAAAAGAATCATGATGATTTTGAATGAAGAACTGAGAAACCCTTATAGATGATACTAGGAACCCAAAGAGCATGTCACTGCATTTTCTGACATTTACCCTATCAGGAAATTGAAAGATGAGTGAACTTTGAATAAGTGATACTGAACAAAGGTTGTGTGTGTGATTAGCAGAATACTCGGTCGTATTGAAAGTGAAGCTAAGTCACGATATGTGGTTATGAAGGGAGAATTCTGATGGGAAATAATAAAAATTATGTTTAGCTAAGAACATTACAGTGGACAATGTGAGAAGGAAGACATTGTGAAATGTTTACTCAATCTGAAGATAAAGGTAAGATAACGTAGTGTTAAGCATTAACAGGGATACATCTAAATTCAAATGAATACCAACAACTTTGGCCTATTATGATCCCTTCAGATCATAAAAACAGGCATTGGGATTCTGATTGATGACGGCCAAGCTTCAAACAGTCATCATTGGAACAGCCCTCAAAAATGAAAGATTTTTGATACTTTGAAATCTGAATGTAAGTATGATAATAATAATGATGTTTAGTACTATGGATAAAAGTATGAATTATAAGAAATAAATAATAAATAAATTATAAATGAGACAGAAAACAAAACAGTAAGATTGAGAGCAAATACTAAGATTTAGATGATATGAATGACAGAAGTTTGTGAAGGAAATTATGGAAGATTTACGTAATATTTGTGAGTAGATATTTAATGTGTTAACAAGCAAATTACTGTGGAGCATAGTTATGAGAACTACTGGAATAATTATACCCCAACATTAAGACAACAATACAGTTACAATGGTAAAGAGTTAAAGACTGTGGCCTTAGGTGTACAGTTTAGTTAAACTGAAATACTCTGTAGCAGGATGAGCAAGTGAATGGGAAGAATATTCTTGAAACTAAAAAGGACCATCTATCAATCATAATATTGCAAAATAAAGATGATAAAGTGATATAGATGGATATATTAAAGGAAATAATTATACAAGAATTCCATTTGGTGCAATATGAATTTACAGGTTCCAGGATTTGCAGATGTAGATAAAACATAAATGCAGCAGAAAATGTAGAATTCTGATCATGATCCAATTGCATACCACAAAGCATGAATATTCCAAAGCTATTTATAAACTTTATTCTAACTTGTACTAAACAAATCTTAAAAATAATGTAAATGCATGAATACTGATGATGTAATATGAACCAACATCTGCCGTTGTCACGGCATGCAAGTCTTCACAAAGACTATTGTTAATTAAGTATCATTCTTATAGAGGGTCTGTGTAAATGAAATTCTGAACATGACATTGTTGGCATTCATCATGAAGTTCTACTGTTGATGAGTATTAGTTTAAGGAAGCAAAGTAAGTAGCAGTATTATACAATCATATTAATTTAAAATCATATTTTTAAAAATTTTCACTTTAATATTTTTTTTTTAACTTACCGTGGACTTGGGATTCCTGAAGAAGGGCATGAAAGAGTTACTTCGTCATTTAATATTACACTGGGATTTCTGTCTACGGCACTTGCATTGATCAGTGGGGGAACTACAAAACAATGAAATATATACATCTGTTTTAAAAACTGCTGCTCTAGTTATACTCTTGTACAAATATAATATTCCTATACACAATTATAAATTACTAATATAAAATAATATAATATTCCTATACACAATTATAAATTACTAATATAAAATAATATAATATTCCTAATTCTAACATAGGATGCTATAGTAGCCATTTTTACTTTCAGAAAACTCTGAATGCTTTCTTACTAGGTTCCGAGATGTAATTTTAAAATGGTCAAATTCAACTGGATCTTTTACATCTTCAGATACAGAGATATTTTGCACGAACTTCAGTATACAGCAGATGAAGAATCACAAAAAGGCAACTGCAAATTTTGGAAATATATAATTTCAAGTCTAGATTGTATATTTGAATGCGTTTTTGAATAAATGCTTAAATTAAAAGTTCACTGATATTGCATTTTAGTCTGAACTTCCAAATTTCTTCAAATTCCTATTACATGCTGCTGACAAAACAGTGATACATTGGCATTAGCCTTGTAGATGTAGAATATGCTTTTGAATTGGGTTTCAGCAAATTTGTAGATTTTTCTCTGGCTTTATATAGTTAGTAATTTAAATTAATTTAATTCTTATATTTTTTATTATTTCAAAAACTGTATTGATTAAATAAAATCTTTGCAACGTGAAACTCATACATATGGTGTTCTGTATTTGGTATATATTTTATATGTAACGGAGGATGTTTGTTGGTTTGTTTGTTCCTTTTGACCTATCTGGACCAAACTTTGCAGAATTACTCTTTAGGACCCTCTGGAAAATACGGACTACCTTGAAACTTGGACACACAACCCCCAGGGGTTGAAAAGGGGTGAAATAAGTGAAATAGCGTCACATATGCACCTGGTGATGACAATGAGAACTACACAAATATTTATAAGTTCTTACACCATACTTCTTTCTAATTTCCTCTCTTTTGGAAGTCTTAATATTAAGCATCAACATACTCACCATAAATAAATGTAGTAAAATATATACATACATTTATTAAAACGGAAATTTTCGAAGAGAAATCGTCTCCTCTTCTTCAAGCTTACAATAAAAATGTAACGAAATAAAAAAAAAAATTTAAACAACAAACTAAGGAAGATTACGTGAAAAACAGTATTACATGGATTGTT
>JAFIDM010000006.1:50246748-50258998 GCA_023159025.1 Thereuonema tuberculata
AAATTATTCTTTTTTTGCTGAGCATGCATATCCAATTCGTAGAGTTAACTCATGAAATAAGAATCATGTTTTGATTGTTTTTCATGTTCAAATTTGATTAATTCTATCACATTGTTGATCTTATTAGAAGGAGAAAAGTAGTTTTTCTCTTCTATGTAATATCCGTTGATAAAGATTTTTGGATAAAAAAATCGAAATATTGGGAGAAAAAATGTGTTGATGTTGTTGGATGTTTATTAGAAGTATGTGTATTAAGAATCTAGGAGTTTATAAAGATTATAAACATTATATATAACTGTGGCATTATATTATAAAAGCCCCACAGTTTTATGTAGTAAATAGGATAGAGAACAGCTTTCAAAGAAGGATCTAAATAGAAATATTTTTAGAACTTTGCAGAACTAGTTTTTAGAAAAGAATCTGCCTTGGATAATGGAATAATTGATCAGAAAAATACTAACCTCCAGGCATCATCACCAAGGAAATTATCTTGATCTGTATACTCATCAAAGCTTGATGTTAAAGGAATCCCATTTTTCATCCAAGAAATTGAAGGAAACGGATTGCCATTCACAATACACTCTAAACTTACAGTATGATTCTCCGTTACTTGATGCACTCGATCGTTGGATGAGTTGACCATTCTAGGAGGCACTGCAATCTCAAAATCACAATTAATAAAATATAAATGAATTAAAGAGTTCAAAATTTGTGAAATTAATTCATTAGTTTGAAGGAAATATCAATTTGATGATATAATACCTCATATACATTGAGAAAATTTAACAAAAATATGGAAAGAACAGTTAAATTTAGTAATATTTATACTTTGTGAAGATAAAATCCTGCACAATTAAGCAAATGCAGTATTGCACAATAAAAATAGTACTGAATTTCTACATCCCTTGCAGTCCATGCAGTATGAATATGCCCTTTGACTGCACTTATATTAATAGATGTATAGAGTCTATGCCATTACATCTAACTATAGCAATGGTGTTGATGTTGAAAGAAAATATTTTATTTCTTGAACATTATTTTTGTTCATATGAAGCTGGTAGAGCAATTAGTCCAGCCTGTAACATGTTTGTGAGCAGTCTGTTCATCGTTTTCATAGGGGGTGCTTCAAGCAATAGTGTCATCACCTGAACCGAGAGGTTCTGACATACCGAGAATGTTCTGCCAATATTTTTTAAAGATCCGTCCTTCCTCCATAATGTTTGATTCTGGGATGAAGAGCATTTCCATCTAAGTGATCATGTAAACAGAGAAACCAATGGATTTCTTAGTTTCTCAAGACATAAATTCATCCAAGAGAAACCTTTTCATAGAAGATCAACGCATAGTGTGTGTATTGGTTCTATTCAAAACAATTTTGTTGTGCACAAAACATTCCATTTTGTGCTACTACTACATCACATGGTTCTAGAGTCTATTCATCAGAACTCTTCCCTTGAGGCTCACTTCAAGGTTCATACCCTTTATGTTCTCAAATCGTTTGATGCCTTCATTTGGAATATTGAAAGTTGAAGGAATGGGTATGCCACCATGACCAGCCTTTCAACCTTGACGAACTAAGGGATAAAATTCTATGTCATTCCATGCAGGTGTTCCAATCCTTATTCTCATTTGATGATGAAAACCTTCACTTGCGCTACGAAATATGTCTTGAAAGACAAGGTAGCCATTTCAAATACATAATGTACTGTCATTGATTCCACTGAGATTTGTGGGTTTACATATCCTCATGTATAAACATATATTTATTTATTAATAAACCAGTTTATTCCATAACATATATCGTTGTAGTTATTTAAAACTGGTTTTTTTTTTATGCCATACTATATATTAATGGATAAAGCTTACAGATTCAGATCAAAACAAAAACCACGTAATGTTTTTGCTTAACTTATTATTTATTGTTGCTGATCCCAGTAAAGAATAAAGTAGCAAAACAGAAGTAAAATAAACAAGTTAGGGATAAATCATCTTCAGAGCAAGTAATGCAGGTGAAGAATGAAAACATTATATCAATGGAGTAATGAAATTTATAATATTACTTTCAAATATTGTGTTGTTAATGATCACAACATCTTATGAAATTGATATACCATTAAAAGATAACGAAATTTTTAAAGGCAATTTATTTGCCATTTCATTTATTTTTTAGTTTATAAAAATAAAATAAATAAAACTCTAAATAGAGCATCTGAAAATGCAGAGAAGTCATGCTATGTTATCATCATCATCCAATGCTAATAGTCCTTGAAGATCTTGCACTGCCTAATAATCTCTATTTAAATCAGAGTTGTGTAATATATTATGCAAACAACACTGATTATAAATTTTAAAAATGTAAATAAAACTTAATAATTTAATAAAAAGGTAACCATTATGAAAGTAACTTGCTAATAGAAGAATGCAAAAAAAGAAAAAGAAAAAAAGTGTAAAAATGCAAATGAATTTACACACGTACATTAAAAAAGCATTTTCTGTTCTTTGTTAAACTTCTTATCGTAAATACTGAGCATGAAGAAGAATTGCTGCTACTCACCTAATACATTCACTCTTATATCTACCTCTACTTCTCCTGCAACATTACTTGCAATGCATTTATAGACTGCATCATCAGAAGCCAATGCGTGCATGATCTTCAGCATCACATCACTGTTCATTAACTCAATATGAGGATACTGTGCTTCTTCAAATAAGTGGCCATTCTTGAACCAAGTAATGGCAGGTGGAAATGGGGCTTCTACAGGGCAAATAACAGCAACTGGTTCTCCTTCTTCAACCTGAAGCAAAGTCAGTCCATCTTCTTGAACAGTAGGCGGAGCTTTTGTGATATATAGAAACATTAAAATTAAAGTATGGATAATAGGAAAAATATTTCAAAAAATGAGCATATGTGTATGAATGCGTGTATAAATAATTATTGAAACAGTTCTAATTTACTTATAGCAACTATTCTCAGTTATAGATTCAGATCCTATCCCAGTATTTAATTCCATTTCCAAATTATGAGATACTGTTTCCAATCAAATTCAAAGATATTTTCCAGCATTTTTGTACACAACTTTTATAAAGCATTATTATACTTTCTTTCACACTAATGGTGGAAAAATGAATATTAAGGCGAATCTTTGAAATGGTTTGAAGAATAGTTAAATATTGGCAATAACTACATTATTACCAAAGATAAAACTTTTTTTATATTTTGATTTTCATCTAACAATGTATTATAAACTACACTGGAAATTGAACACTCTGAAGCCATGGTCCCAAGAGAATGAAATTTTATTCACACATTCTAAAGGTCGTGCATTGTACATGATCATGCACACAGGGTAATATGCCTATGTACAGAGGCTACAGTGTGTGTGTGAAAAGACCATGTCACTATCTCTGTGTACCCTCTCCAGCAGCAAGTCTGCACTCTCACATGGAGATGATTACAGAGGTGCTGACTGTCATTGTGAGGAATATAGGTTCATGCACATTCTACCTGGTGGTGCAGTTGGTGAAGGTTTAGCACTGGTGTTGCAGACTGGGCCAGACGCTGTCCAATCGAGTCGCATACATGCTCAATGGTGATCGTGCTGGCCAGGAGAGTTGACGAACGCCTTCGAGAGCTCATTGGATTGAGGGGTTGACTGAAAGGTGTGTGGGCGGACATTGTTCTGTTGGAAAAATACTTCTCCCTGATGTTGCAGAAATGCCAACAGAATGGGTTGAATGATGATCTAGGTGTTGCTACACTGCTCAATGTTCCCTGTAGGACAACCAGAGGCGAACAGTCATTGTAGGCTAGGGCTCCCTACACCATGATGCCAGGCATTGGTCCTGTGAGTAGCTGCCATATATACTGTGGCAGGTACTGTTCACCTTTTTGATGCCATCTGCGCAAACAACCATCACTCGCTAAGCCAGTACTTGCTTCCTAATTCTTCCACAGATCATCGCATTTCCTGCCCTCTACAAGTACCACACACAAATATGATGCTTCCCATTCACTTCCTTAGGAGTGTTACTTTTTCTTTTTCCACCAGTGTATATATCATGTTCAAAAAGTTAATATGTTCGCATATCTTTGGCTGTTTATTTCCATTCATACAGATTCTTATAAGATGTCACATTTCAACCATGAGGATATTTAGTATTAATTGTCTCCTTTCTTTTTTTTCCTTTTTTAATCTTTGTATTTAAATCAGGGATGAAAATACTTTGCTATTTTGGTTTTGGATATCAACCTTCACCTTCATCCAGACAACTGGTTTTTGGTTCTTCATGATTTAGTAACTCTTTTTCAAAACTCAACCTAACATTAGAGTCTCTTTGTTTCTCTGTAGAAATTCTGGAATTATGAGAAGTATTATCTCACATGCTTAAATTCTTGTAGGCAATGTGCAATTTTTCCAATAATCGATCCAATCACTAACAATAAGGCATTCTTTGTGTTCGTAAACTACCGTTGCAAAAATTTTATATTTGCAAACAATTTCATAGGAATTCGTCTTTTATCAACAATTTGGAAAAAAATTATTCATTATTTCTACAGAGGAAATGCTAATAATTTCCAGTATGCAATGGAATTATGCTGCAATATAATTTGTTTATTAGCTTCCAAAAAGGTCTTTGAATTGGATGGTTGGTTCTTAAATAAAGTTGAAATATTTTTTCATTAAATAGAATTTTACTGACAAGTGAGTTGCATCCAACAAAACTTGGATCAATGAGCCTCTATCGACTGGATCTGGATCTTCCCATCACATCTTAAAATTCTAACAACCAAAACAGTTAACTGTAATTTAAAATCTACATATGTTAAAAGAAAAAAAAAAGTAAATAAAAGGAGTATGCATAATTTTAAATAAAGAAATAGGTAAAAAACGACGGCACAATGCTAAAGGAAAGAATTTGCACCCTGAGCTGTCATTGGGAAGAGACTGGGACAGATCGTTTCATCCTTTTTAGGACTCATCAGCCAGCCAAACTCCACCGATGACAGACTCAGAGAAGGTGTGAGAGGTTAGAATCCCGGGTCTCACTCCTGAGAGCGGGACCTCCCCCCGAAGAAATCCTAAACAAAAATTAAATAAAATACAAAAAGCGAGACCTGGGATTCTAACCTCTCGCACCTTCTGAGTCTGTCATCAGTGGAGTCTGGCTAGCTGATGAGTCCTAAAAAGGACGAAATGGTCTTTCCCAGTCTCTTCCCGGTGACAGCTCAAGGTGCAAATCCTTCCTTTAGCGTTGTGCCGTCGTTTTTTACCTATTTCTTGATCTAATCAGGCACGTTAAATTTCTCTTCATAATTTTAAATAGATTAAAAAAAAAAGATGACAGATACAACAAGAACATTTTTAACCACACAGAAAATGAATCCTTCCCTAAGTAAAAATCTAAAAAATCTAAATCTAAAAATGAATGATTTCTTTATTCACTTCAGAAAACTGCAAACTCTTTTAGAAGGATCGTAATCAGAAAATTCTTTTTCCATCACTACTTTATAGTTTTGCCATGTTTGATTGAAGAACTTAAACTTTGACTTACATAAAACTTTTAGAATTATTTCTTCTTTATCTGTTCCTGCTTCATTTTGTGCCACACACTGATATTCACCTATGTCTTCACGCTGAGCTTGATTTATCCGAACCTGCTGGCCATCTAGAATCAAAAAGAGCAAAATATTTACATATTTATTTCAAAAATCAATAAAGAATTATTATTTATAACAAATACCAATAACTAAAGAATAGTGAAGAATAGTATACTCTGCAACAAATAGCTCAAACACCATGAAGGAAGCAAAGGTTACTTCCATTTATTTTTCACGCATTTCTAGGTTTGTCAATGGGAAGGGTGCCCTGTAAGGACGAAACGGCCGTTCCCGATTCCCTCTGTTGACAAACTCAAAGGCGTATTTTGTTTATTTATGTGCAGTCTTTCGTTTTCTTTCTTAATAATTTTTCTGCACGTTAAATTTAGTTCTTGTAAGACCTTAACTAATAGCGGTTAATAATCTTTTACTATTCTATTGATATGTTCAGAGAGAAGATTTTCGATCATTCTTATTAGAAATAGTGATAGTCTCATAATGTACTGAAATACCTATTATGATCTCCATTTATATTTCCTTCTCTCAGTTTTTATCTTGTGATTTAATTTGTTGTTCCTAAAAAGTGCACCATTAATTTCTTTTTTCAATATATTGTTGTTTGTTTTTTTAAATAAATTTTCATTTACTCTTTGTTATTCCTTGATTGAGATCTTTCTTATCTCCAGTAACATAACTTATTGCTGCAGAATCAGCTTCAACAGGAGGAATCATATCCTGAACTAAACTAAACTAATCAATATTTAGTTATATGGATCACTTTTAAAAGCCTTGGCAATCCATAATTGTCAGAACTTCCACAATTAAAAAACTTAAATAACTTAAATTATCTAGAGTAATGTTTATTTAAAATCTCTATTTAAAGATTAAAGCTTTTAATTTACAGTTCGGTCCAAAAAAATATCCCCAGTAAGCATTTTGCCTCAATTTTAGCTTAAGTTAATTAATTAGTTATTGATCTTTCTTGCTTCAGCACTTGAACTTTGATGCAAGCTGCTGTAGATTAACATATTTATGAACTTTTGAAGTGGTTTTACAAATCATGGGAAAGAGAAAAGACATTTCTCCAAGGAAGCATGGGATGATTTTGGGACTCAAAGCTGAAGGAATCTCGAATAGGAAAGTTGCTAGGAAATTATCAATTGACCACAAAACTGTGGGAAATATATTGAAGAAACAAACTGAAACTGAAAAGTCAAGTTTGAGGTACAAATGTGGTCGAAAGAAAATCTAGTCCCAAATTGTGCAGGGCAATGAAAAAGATAACAAAGCAAGACAGAAAACTGAGCTCAAGGCAGATTTCTTTTTAGATTGAGCAGGTCTGAATTTCCCATCAAACAGTACTAAGACACCTTTCTGATCTCAATCTTAAGAAGAAAAAACCAGCAAAGAAAGCCCTCCTAACAAAAAGCATGTTGAAGAAAGAAAAAGGTTTCTCGATCTGTATCACCACTGAACATCCGAGGACTGGAAGAGAGTGATTTTCTGGGATGAAAAGAAATTTAATGTGTAAAAAACTAAGTAAATATTGTTGTACCAGTAGAGCAGAGTTAATTGAGAAAATTATTCACATGTGGTATCATGAAATCGAACCTGGTACATGTGAAAAACTTGTGGAGTCAATGACCCATAGAGTTCAAGCTCTTAAAAAGGCACGAGGTGGACACACAAATATTAAGGCAAGTTGATTTTGATGTAATATGTTCTGTACAACTTAATTTCACTTAAAAAAACAAAAAGTTCAATAAACCAATGAAATATAGCCTCTTTCTTGTTGTTTTGACATACATTGAGTAAAATTGTAGGGGGGATATTTTTTTGGACCGAACTGTACTTCGGTGTTCTTATTCGGAGACAATTTTAAGTAAATTTAAAACTTATTATATTTAACATCTGAACAGATATAGTGAGCACAAAATAAATACAAGAGCCTAAGTGAATATAGAGATATCAGAGGACCACAGAATTGTGAATGACACAAACTCAAATTCAAAATGACTGTTCCTGAGAGAGAATACAAATGTTACAAAAACGAATAACTGCCATAATCTCCCATTCTAGGATCCCTTGATGAATGATACAGTATTAACACATTTCCTTTTCATATACAGGCAAAGCAGAGCCTACTTCATAGTTTTCTCTGGATTAAAAATATTAAAAGCAACATTCTTATACAGCCCATCAGCTATAACATGAATGAAAATATTTTGCTAATAAATGACTAATCAGCAAAGGTAGTGAAGAATTCAGATATGATAGAACAGGACTATCTTTGCCTTATTGAAATATTCCATCACCTTACCTTGATTTAGAAAAAAATGGAATCGCTGGTAAGAAATGTACAAATGTTCTCATGAAAAATCCTTCCAAGCAACTGATACTAATTTTCTAGGATAACATATTACTGTCGACATTTATTGTTACTGATGACCACACAACTTTCTAAGCCCTATTCACTATATGGAGATGACTTAAATACTGAGCGTAGTTACCACAAGATGTCATAGTGAGATCCATGAGGCTTTTTGATACTTTTAATATTGATTGATTCTTCAATCTACTTTATGCATAATGTTTCTGGATCTAAATTGTATCTGTTCGAAAATGAATCGGAAGAGAGGAGGAATAAATAGGTCAAAGGGATTAAATTTCACAGGAATAGAAGAAAGGATAATTCTAACACTGATAGCAGCAAATGAAAAAGGTAATTAGCAACAAGTGGGAAACAAAATTAAGCCTAATCCATCAAGAGGTAACACAGAAACACAAGATCAGGCTAAAAAGTCATTCAAATAAAAAGGGAGACATTAATAAGTCAAACAGGGTCACCAATAGACAGTGGAAGATGGTCAAAAAAAGGAGAGAATAAAATCAAAGGTGTTCATATGCTGCATAAGCGAAGTAAGACTGAATAGAGACTCTAAGAGCAGAGGTACTTTCATTGGGCTCCCTCCATAATTGTTCAATTATGGTCCATCAATATTAAGGTTTTTATTAAATCAGTAAATAATTTAGGATTTATTTGAATGAAACTAACCTGCTATATTTAAAATATTTTTAAATTTTTTTATCCCCAATAATTTTTAAAGATATACTGATATAAAAACTGAGTCAATATCAGAGAAAAAGAATATCAAGCTAAAATGTTTCTCCTAAAGAGTGTTTAATTACCTTTCTATGTACATTTTTTTGTGCTAATTAAATATGTTATTTCATATGTGTTGAAGTTAATAATGTTATTGAAAACTTAGCTAGAGATTTAATTAGACATAGATTCAATTCTCGATGTAATAATAAGGTAAGAATAGATGAGATGAATTGTTAAAATGATAATTACTACAATGGAATGTTATAACTATCATGATTTCACGTCCCATATTTGTTATAAATTATTGTAGCTGAAGAAGAAGAGAAGGAAATAGTATCTTCGAAAATTCCTTTGTAATAAATGTATTTTAAATTTATTTTTAAATTTACATTTATTTTGTGATATGTGAAGATGATGATGATTAATAAAATAATAAAGTTCTAATTAATATAAACTTATTTTAACTTTATTCTCTATTTTTTTTAAACTAGAAAAAGGCTTACGGTTGAGAATTTGCACACGGACATCAGGAAACAATTCATTTCCATTGTGATACCATGTAATATTAGGCGCTGGATTACCAACAACAGAACATTCAAGATAGCCTGTGTTATTTTTGATGACTGTGACTGATTTCACCAAATTAGAACGATCAATATGAGGAGGAACTGAAAAAAAGAGAAAGATATTTTTATCTATTACAGACATCTACAGTTATATCAAACAACAGCAAGAAATATAGATAATTCTATAATTATAATACTAAGAAATGAAACAAAGAGTTTAAATATATGCAATATATGTCAAGACGTTCCCTTTGAACGTCAGTTATTATATGTCAAGACTTCCTGACAAAAAAAAATTAGTAACTTATTTTGAGGTCCAAAATGAGGAAAAAATATATTTAAACATACATTCAAAGAAGTCTTCATTGTAATAAGAGGCTGCTCATGGGTTTACAGACAAAGTTTAAATTTTGTGTCAACTTTTAATTCTGTTATTAACACAAAAAACGTTCCTGGAATATTGTGAGCTGTGTTGGAAATAGGAAGTTTTTCAAACTTCCAAATTCAATATATAAATGTGACCCCTAGAATTCTTGTAGGATCATTAAAACATAATTCCAAGTTAGGAAGGAGTTTTGTATATACAGTACATTAGATATTTTAATAATTCCCAAAGAATTCTAGGGACCCCCATTAAGAAATTCCCTTAATATCAGAATAGATCTGCACCAACCTATTTGCTTTAATAAAGAGCAAGGCATCACAATATTGATAGCTACAGGGATGAAATGTTCAAATGCTTCATTTATTTACCTTCCAAGCTTCTAATGTGATAGCATTCATCCTTATTTATAATGTTATAAGCATGCTCATGGAATTCTTTGTGTTTCAATGAAGGGGTATTGCTCGCATAGGGATCCAAAAGGCTCCACATTTTTAACCCTTTAACTGCGCAATTAAGCTGAAATAGAGCTCCCCACAGGCGCAAAAAAAAAAAGAATTATTATTTTTTTTTAATTTTTGCATAATTTTATTGATTATAACCTTTTACTTAAGGAAAACATTAAAAAAAAATATTTTAATGACTACACTTCTGCTGATTTAACTTTAAATGATGAACTTCAGAACGTGTTTTACAAAAAGACGAAAAAAAATTTTTTTCAAAATATATTTTCAAACAGCTATTCATTTGGAATTATGTCCAGTACAACAAAAAAATCCACTTATTGTTCACCATAACTGTGTTTTTAAAATGTTTTCTTACTGTGAAAATCACGAAAACACTGCCCAATACACAGTCCCACTCCACACTCCTGACACCATGTGCTCACTAGTTTCCTGCGCTTCTCCCTACGCTGCGTATTCATACAGACGTGACACTGTCTCTGCGGCTTGGCTCTCTTCTCCGTGGGTGGGACGAACTCCAGGTAGTGTCGTAAAATGACGTCTTTTCCCAAGAGCCGATCTGGTGCTAGGTTAGTGGGGGTCGAACGACCAGGGTGGGGTTGAGACAGAGTGCCGTATTTCGTGAATATTTGGCGCACTACAGTTAGACTGAATTCCTTCAGTGACATGCTGCTTCCAGTTTTCACGGAATGGAATCGGTATGCATTTAGAAGCGTCACATCTATCAAATGAAAAAAACATTTTCTTATACCACTTGACTGATTTCCTCATACATTCCACTGAACTGATTTGCATGTCTGACTTGTCTACCAATCTCATATTTTTTGTATAGTCTAGAACTGCGTCAGGTTTTTGTATAAATACATTATTCCTCCAATCTCTCTTGTCGCTTGCAACCAGTTTCCCTCGGTGAACCGTTGTTAGCATTGTCACATCGCGCTTATCGTGCCATTTGAGAGCTAACAATTGTTTCGAACTTTTGACATGGTAGTCTCCTGGCTTGCACTTTCCTGGGAACGTTGGCATACCTTTTCTATTTATTCTGACTGTCCCACATGATCCCGTACCATTATCAAGTAAATATTTACATAATCGTGGACTAGTGTGTCAGTGTACAAAATGTGCCCATTACGTAAATATTTCTCCATCATTTTCATTACGACAGCACCAGATAGGCCTAAGTCACTTTTAGGAATTTTAGTTGTCTTCCCTGTATATGTAATCATATCTAATATGATTCCCGTCTCGCAATCACATAAAACAAAGAACTTAATTCCAAATCTGTGTCGCTTTGAAGGAATATATTGTTTGAATGATAGCCTACCTTTGAAAAGCATGAGCGATTCATCTATTACGAGCTTCTGAAAGGGATTGAAGGAGCCACAAAATTTTTCCTTTAGCATGCAAAAAATCGAATCAATTTTGTGCAAGGGATCTTCTACATTTGCGGCATCATTGTTGCAAAAATGCAAAAACCGAAGAATAGCCAAAAATCTGTCTCTAGACATGTACTTCCCGAAAACTGCCGTTTCTATCAATGGATCCTTTGACCAGTACTCATCAATTGAATGCTTCTTTACATGCGGCATCAACATTGTCAAGCCCAAAAACATATACAAATCATTCTCACTACAATCATGCCAACGGCGCATTCTGGAAAATTGTGACAATGTCTGTGACTCAATACAATTATTGGCGTAACGATTAGTTTCACTTACAATGTGTTCCACGATACCTCTGTCCAAAAACGCCCCAAAATATTCCAACAGATTGTTTTCATCGCGAACAACAAAATCACCACTTATTCCGGCGCTTGTAAAGTCAAAGTTCCATGTCGGTGGCACAAAATTTCGTCCGCTCTTCCACTCGAAGACTGGATCGGGGCTCTCTCCTCTTGTCTCATCTTCACTGGATGACTCAACAGGATCTTCAACGTCTTCATAACTATCTTCAAACTCTGAAGAAAAAACTTCTTCTTCATCGCTGAGTTCATCAAGAACAGACACTATATCTCGTGACGAAAATGGTCTCTTCCCGGCGCGGGGTCCGCGCGACGAACCTGCACGACTTTCTCTCGACATTTTTCAAGGGTTACTGAGGGTTCCTGGCAGCTACCGAAGGGCAATAAAAATA
>JAFIDM010000006.1:50289118-50300307 GCA_023159025.1 Thereuonema tuberculata
TAGTAAATCATAAATTTTTCTGTAAGTAATTGTTTGGGATTATTTTGTATTTTAACAAATGTTTTTATCTAACATAAAATAACTTACCTTGGACAAATAAACTGATAGCTTTATTAGTAACACCAGCTACATTAACTGCTGTACAGATATAAGTAGCTGTATCATTCTCAGAAGCAGACAAAATTTCTAATGAATCATCTTTCCTTATCTTGTAACGTCTATTTGTTGGCAGAAGAATCATACCATTTTTTTGCCAAGTGATAACAGGTTTTGGATCGCCTTGAACATTGCACGGAATCGTCACCTGATCACCTTCAGTTATAATGATATCCTTCTCATTATCAAGTGAAATGGTTGGAGGTACTTAATAAAAATAAATAAATAAATAAATAAATAAATAAATAAATATACTCCATACCATTATCTTTTTTTAGAAAGTTTTATTACAATTATTACTTATACTTAAGTTCATTAATGCTTTGCTTCTGTTTTTAAATATTTTGAGTTATATTAAAAGTGCTTTTATCACTACTATTTCCATCATAAAACAAGTTGTGAAAAAACAATAAAACAAGTTATTTCAAGATTGTTACCATACTGCATAAAAATATTATATATGAAGTAAAATTGCAATAAATATGAAATATTGATGAAAAATGATATGAGCTCATATTGCCATTTTTGAATTTAAAAAAATGTTCAAGCGTCCAAATCCTATGTTCCAATGCTGTATTTAGAATTGTTTTTTGTTCATCCCTTCCCTTGTTAACAATGATGCAGAATTCCTCAGTCATCACCAATCTTGGCAACTGCCATTTTATGTGCCAGAAAATAAAGCAATTGTGATTTTCATTTATTTTATATCTTATGCTAGAAATGAACTTCCAGTTAACAAAAGCTGTTTTGTCATTTATCTCAGCCTCTTATAATCTTTACTGTAGAGGTTATTATCCAATATGAATTCTGACAAGATCTCAAAATAAGGTTGAAGTATGGATTTCCACCAGCGATGCTAAACTGTAGTTCAGTTTTACATCAGTTGCAGAAATAAAAGTTTAAGTTTCAACTCAATAACAATATTATTTTTCGATTTTTTTTATTAATAAAATTAATATTTGATGTAAATTAATATTATTAAAATGGTTACTGTTCTTCTTTCCTGGGAGTTAGGTGCCAGACTGACCATTTTGCCTTTATTTAGTCCACTTCAATGATATTTGTCAAAAATCAGTTGTATTATATCAAGAAACTATATTCTACTGATTAATATTTAGATTTAGTGTAAACTATATTTATAATAATAATAATAATAATAATAGGGACAGAATCAAATGCCTTCTTGTAATCGATGTATGCGATATGTAAGCTCCTATTCTTCGCGCAGGATTACAGAGTCAATAAGGAGTTGCTCCTTACAACCCTGGGAATTCCTGCGACAGCCCTTCTGCTGTTCGGAAAGAATGTTATATGTCTCGATGTGTGCGTAGATCTTGTCTGCGAGGCAGGAGGTGAGGAGTTTGTAAAATGTGGGGAGGCAAGTGATTGGACGGTAGTTTGCAGGTTGCGCTGTTTCAGTGTTCTTGCTCTGTAGGTATGTGATACCCTGTGTGAGGAAACGAGGCATATGTTCTGGGTGTTGGATTATGTCAGTGAGTGTAAGCGCTAGTTTTCCATGCAGGGACGTGAACCTCTTGATCCAGAAGTTCTGGACTCCGTCTGCACCAGGAGCCTTCCAGTTGTGGAAGGAGGGTTTTGAACTGGACCATGGTTTGGCCATCCAATCCATGGAACAGGGAGAGACCTACAAGTACCTGGGCTTCCAGCAAGCGCGCGTCATTGACAACGCAAACATCAAAAATGCAATGAAGAACACATACCTTGCTCGAGTTCACAAAATCCTCAAAACACAACTCAACGCCAGAAATAAAATTAAAGCTATCAACACTTTTGCCGTTCCCACACTAACATATTCGTTCGGCATAATTCCATGGACAAACACCGAACTCGAAGCACTACAACGCGCAACACGCACTACATTCACGAAACACAACATGCACCACCCCAAGTCCGCTACGGAAAGGATGACTCTTCCCCGCAAGGAGGGAGGGCGAGGACTCATCAACCTCATCACCCTACACGAAAAACAAGTACATACACTTAGGGAACATTTCCACCAAAGAGCAGAAGACTCCTCACTTCACTCAGCCATTGTCAAGGCTGACACACACCTCACACCCCTGAACCTCGAAAACTCTTCTCCAACACTCACCACCCCTGACACCCACACTCAGCAGCTGCGTGAATCATGGGCTCGTAAGGAACTCCATGGCAGACATCGCCACGAACTCAGCCAGCCTCATGTCGACATGGAAGCGTCGAACAGTTGGCTGACGAGTGGTGAGCTGTTTGGGGAGACCGAAGGGTTCATGATCGCAATACAGGACCAAGTCATCTCCACACGCAACTACAAGAAACATATTCTACACGATGCAAACACACATGACGACAAATGCAGGAAATGCCACACTACGCATGAGACGATCGACCACGTAGTATCAGGCTGTCCCCTTCTCTCTCAAACAGACTACCTCCACCGACACAATCAGGTAGCATCGATCGTTCATCAACAACTAGCACACAAACATTCACTTATTAAGAGCATGGTCCCGTACTACAAGTACATACCACAAAGCGTATTAGAATCACCCTCATGTAAACTATACTGGGACCGCCCCATTCACACAGACAAAACCATATATCACAACAGACCAGACATCACACTTGTTGATAAGGTCAACAAACAGACCTATCTAATTGATATTGCAGTGCCTATCAGCAAGAACATGCAGAAAACTCACGCAGACAAGATCAGTAAATACACTGATCTAGCACACGAGCTCCAGAAGCAGTGGAGGCAGGATCGAGTACGTGTTGTACCCATCGTTCTGTCTGCCACTGGTCTGGTGCCTCACACATTGCACCACAGTCTCAGCACACTAGGACTTCACAAAAACATTTATGCACAACTGCAGAAGGCTGTGGTACTCAACACTACACGCATAGTTAGGAAATTTATGGACACAAGCACACATCCCTAATCATTCTTGCACACATCTTTACACTTGGCAGTATGTGCTTTGGTCCTTGACCCGCCATATTGTTTTTGCTGGGGAAACCCAAGGTTTGAAACATACAAATAATAATAATAATAATAATAATAATAATAATAATAATAAAAAATTGCATATTACTGATTTAACAAAAGTTAGTTAACTTACTCTGAACGTTGAGGAAGATATGTTGGGTTGCATTTCCACCAACATTTTCAGCAAGACACAAATAATCTCCTTGATGATGTTTCTCTGCAGAACTCAATGTCAAAGATCCATTCTCATCAGTGAAGAAGCCATCAGTATTATCCACAAGACGATTATTGCGAAACCACTTCAACTTAGGAACAGGATTTCCAGCAATGATGGTACAAGGTAGAGAAACAGGACTGTTTCGCTTAACATCAACAGATGATGATGAGAGTTTCAGTAGAGGGGGAACTAAAAATGACAAAAGTCGGAATCAGACTGACAAATTAAGGTAAAAAATTAAATAAACTGTGTTTTGTATTAGTTGAATTCTGTCAAACATATTTTAAGAAGGGAGGAAAGGAATACAATGAAAAATATGCAAAACAAAATCTAATATAGGCCTTAATTGGACTGCTCAGAAGCCAATCAGATTAAGTCAATGAATCAAAAAATGAAATAGGTTTTTTAAAATTACGTACCAAAAAATAACAATGCTTGTAAATTTGAAGAAGGAATTTTTTATTGAAAGATAACATAACTATAAACTTGAAGGAATGATTTGGGCACATTTCAACCGAAAGTATAAACATTAGAGCATGACTTACAGAAAAAATTTCAATTTAAAACAAAATGACTTAATCTGATTGGCTTCTGAACAGTCCAATTATAAATGACCCTTTTAGTTGATTGTGAAATATCAACAAACTTTTAAAAGAAAGAAACAATATACTGTTGTATGTTCTAATATACTCTCATCTTAGAGTGATTCTTTGATCTTAAAATATCAGAAACCCATGAAAATAAATATTTAATGTGATATGGGTTACAATGCTCATTTACTGTGGGTGTTTTACACTATTTTACAAAATATCTCAGGTGACTCCTAAGCTTTTTTTCTGAAGTAATTAGCCGGTGGGCCCATCCATTTTTTTAATACATAATTCTTTGTAATTATGTAGAACTTAGCCCCATGTTTTATGTATACAGGGTGTTCTAGGAGAAAAGGTTTCTGGGAGGTCCTAGAATAGACAGTTCAAAAAAAAAAAGCTTTTAATATGAATATGTGTCCTTTTCTGAATGGTCTTCTGAGATAGACTTATTTCAATGAACAGTTACAAAATTACCGATAAGAAAGAGAAACAGAATATTTCTAATATGATTTGTTCAAGTGAAAAATTTATTGCAGTTTATAATGATCTTTTTTAAAAAAAATTTCACTGTTAACATCTGTGCACTCTGCATCTTGTGTGAGAACATAGCATTTTGTTCGTCTGAGTGCATCTTGAGGAAAAGACAATATTGTATACCAAATCCAAAATACTATATTGTATCTCTATCTTGGAAACTGTTCACAATACTATTGTCACAAAAACTTTTTTTTTCTAAGAATGACCGACACTTATCATCTCCCACAATATTAACCTTTTCTCCTGGGACACCCTGTATATATTTGGAAAAATTGTTTATCTGTCTGCTAAGATGGAAAACTATAAAAAATAGTATAATCAATTACAACGACTGATTCCCAGATCAAGAAATTTTTATTAAAGGGAAACTGAATTTTTCTGTTCTACTATTCTATTTTATTATCAGTCTAAAATTAAATATAAAGAAATTTTAATAGTTGATTTACTTTTCCTCCTTTCAAAGTTCATTATGGTTAAGCATCTTAAAATTTAAAATAAGAAATCTGTAATTTTTTTTTTTTATTATTTTTCCTTTGAATGATTATTTTTTGTGGTTGCTGTACTGGATTGTTCAAATTGCATGTTTTAGTCTAGTGAGTTGACAAAAATTATTTATGCTATATTTGGTAAAGATACTGTTATACATGATGATATGTATATTCTAAAGACAGATTTGGGTTTAGTAGATGCTGCAAGTCTGTTTTCAATGAATTGACTTTGATCTCTGCATGGAACCAAGTAATTATTCCCATAAACAGGGCATGTGTTTGCTATCCTCATCTTAGCTATAGACAATCACAAATGTAGTCCCACTATGGCAAAACATTCCTTCATGAATATCCCCATTTCCCAATCCAGAAATGACAAATTCTCACAGCAAGACCATTGTAAATTCATTCATGTGAAGTTTACATCTTTGAGAATACAGACTTAATTAGATTGAACTGGATTAAATCAACAGCAGATTAAAAAACAAATTACATTATTAATTTATTTTCAAGGAAATCACAGGTTTTTTTTTTGGTTTTTGGTTTTTGTTTTTTCCAAAAATACATTATTCAGTTTTATCAATAATCAGCAAATAAACTATCAAGTGCAATATTATTAATGAAAGATTCTTTTTTTCTAAATAGTCTTCAAAAAGATTTTAAATGATATTGAAATAAAGAAAAGAAAAGTGGTTAAAATTAAGTTACTTAATAAATGGACTCTGTGAGGTAAGCATTCCCAACAGTTTCAAAACATTGTTACAAAACCATTGGGTACTCTTCTCTCATAGCTTTTGTTTATTAACAAGTAAATATAAACTCTTTTCTTTCCTTTACTTCATGAATGCACAGTTTTAAATGAGATTGGCTAATTCAAAGATTCCTTCCTTCTATTTTATTAAAAAAAGGTTTCACAGCCCTTTTTTTTTTCAGACATCAGATGATGAAAAATTAACACAATTTTTAAAAACAGTAACTGTTTTAGTGGAAGATAAAATTTCACCTATTTTTGTTTTGAATAGAATTTAGATTTGTTTTACCTATTCCTGTTACAATGACACTTGCTTCACTTACGTCATAACCAAATCTATTTTCTGCTCTGCACACATATACACCTTCGTCATACTTAGCCACAGCTATTAATAAAAGAATCCAGAACAACAAAAAAGTAAATTTAATGTTAAAAAAAATGCCTGTTAATAAATTAGGATAAAAAATATAAGTCAAATTTCTACTTATTTTGTTGGATTATATAACAGGAATATGCATTATTTACCTTTAACATGCAAATGACCGGTCTCCAATATAGAGAATCTGTTCCAATCAATTTGCGTCCCATCCCTTCGTAACCAAGTGATGTCAGGTTGAGGAAACCCTTCGGCTTCACAAAGAAGATGTCCATTCTTTTCAACATTAATATGAGTATCAGTTGGTGGATGTATAATGTGAGGAGAAGCTAGGCAAAGGAGTTTGCAATTAAAAAAAATAAATAAACAAATTATAAATGTTAATATTAAAATAGTAATGATGCCAATAATTTCCATATTGTATATTTTGATGTTGATGATTGCAATCAATATCTACTTCAATGATGGATCAATTCCATTTCAGTCAATCTACCTGAAGTTAAATGGTAATCACTTAAAAATTAAAATTAATGAGATAACAGATGTTAGTGTCAGAACACAATAAAAATGGTGCATTCTATGGTATTGTATATAAGTTTCTCGACATTCAAATACTAAACACTGAATCAAATAAATATGGTAAGTTTGATAATACAAGACAGTACTTACAAAATTTTACAATACTGTTTCAAGCTTATCGGTAATCATTCCCTAGAAAAGGTTATCCAATTGTGTTACTTATGACACTTTTATTTTATTTCCTTTTTATATGTTTCTTGGGAATCTCTATTATTTTGAACCACTACTAAGTGAACTGAGGACTCAGTCACTCGAATCATATACGGACCAAAGCTAGGGTTGATCTCTAGCTGAGATTAAGATTTCTTTTTAGATTGTTCTCCTCCAGATGAGTCTAATGTCTTACTCATAAATTGCTGCAAAATAGAAACCCTTTTTTTTTTCTTTTCTAATGATAAAAAAAGGCAGGTAAGTGTTGGACTGGCTGATGTGCTCCTTGTCTCAACTAGTCTTTGAAATACCAAAGTCTATATTATCCCCATGAGCCATGTCAAAGGGAGCTACATACGGTGAAAATCTAGACTCATAGATGTCAAAATATGAAATAATTAAACATCTCAACCGAAAATCTCTACTATGACAAATTTGTGAAATCAATGCGATAAAATTAAAAACAGATGAAGCGAATTTAGTTAACCCTTCAGGCCGGCAAGTTTCTTTCCTGCATATGTATTTCCCCTAGTACTTTTGATTATTGAGAGAAGAAAGAAGCTAAAAGAAAATTTTTAATGGCTAAACTACAGTGCGGAAATTTAAATTCCGCCACTGAATTGTAAGCTTAATTGTATCGGTCAGTGGAAAATTACAAAACTAAGTTTAAAATTAACAGCGGGAGGCCGCCAATTATCTACCCCTGCAGAGAATATACCCCTTTATGTCAAACCAGTTGTGCGAGAGATACATCGGAACGTACACGTGTATGTCTTACCGGCTTGAAGAAATACCTAATTAACAGAGTTAAGGGGAAAAGGAAGGGTGGGGGTCTGATTTTTATTAAACAGAAATTCTAACTTAAATAATATAAGAAAAAAAACCAACCTTATTCAATTATAAAAAGCTCCTTTGACTGCAAAATAACATAAGTTCTTTAATTTTAATTAGGATGCTTAAAAGATATATACAGAGGCACTGGGTTCCTGATAGGATTGGGTTAATTTGTGACTCACTCATTATAAATTTACTTTTAAAAAAAGTAGAAAAAAAAAAAAAAGAAAATGGGAGGAAATGTACACTTATTGTATCCTATTAATAAGAATTACCACTTACTTTTAGAAGATAATTTCAATGGAATCTGCTTATGTTTTAAGCTTTCAAAAGTTAATATCTAAGGTAATGAAGTTACTTAATATTCATGACTGAGTAGTGTTAGTAATTGAAGCTAATTTGCAAATAATCAGAGTTATATACAACATTTCTTTAATATCCAAATTAGAAATTTGATCCTTTTTTTTTTCTTTCCTTACTGAAATTTTTTTCATAGAAGATGATAGAAGTTGTATTTTTATTTTAAATAGAAATAATCAAGCATCAATTTAGACTTACTTACATCCAACTTCTAACAGAATTGAATCTTCTTCAATTCCTGCTTCATTTGAGGCAGTGCATCGATATGTTCCAGCATCTACTTCCTGTGTTCCTAATATGGACAGTGATGTTCTATCACTAGAGATCTATATAAAAATTGCAATTTTTCTATAGCAATTATTTCTATATTGAATTTTTTTAAATAACAAAATATTGTTATCACTCATAAATATGAATTAACATCGAGAATAGTAATGGATTATAAATAAAGTTCATGATGCAATTCTGTTCAACTGGTAAATGAACATAAACTCATCCTTAAACTTGCTACAATGGGAAATCTGAATTATTCTACAACTGAAATTAAATAAAATTCAGTCGCGTTTCAAATTGGTTCAAGAAGCATACACAGAAGAAAATGTTATCTTTTGAAAATATATGGAATCTTTATTGCAAGAAAAAAAAAACTGAATGAGAAAACAAAAAGATGTATTGGGTACTCAATTTTTTTTTCTTTTACAAACTGAAAACTGTTACTTTGCAGTTTTCTAATTGCATGCTCATCTAATATAGGAGTATAATTTGCTACTTGTTACTCTTTCTTTCTCCATCATAAATAATATTCCTAATAATAAAATAAAACACTTCAACACTACATATTACAGTGAATTTTCTGCATCTGTTATCTAATAAAAGAAGCATTATTCATAAATAATACAGAATGTTTTGTTTGTTGGTGTTTTAATGGCGCAAAAGCAGCAGTGGCTAAGCTGCGCCACAGAATGTTTTAACACAAATAAAGGAAGAACAGTAGATGGTTTTACAATACATCTAGAGTCTCTTCTTAAAAATAAGAGTTACCGGTAAGCAAACATCAATTTTCTATTTCAATAACTGTATATTGTCATTTATATTCATGATTTATGTAATTCTTGTAATATTTTGTATTTATTTCTGTAAGTAAAAAAGGCTAGAAAAAGGGGTATAGATAATAGACCCTGAAAATTCCCAGTAATATGTGGTTGAAGTGTTTTATTTTATTATTAGCAATAATTTGTTACAAATAATGGTGAATATAATTTTAATTTCTTAAGTAGAAATCATACTGTAAATGTCTCCCAGATGTGACTACAGAGAACTTTTCAATATTGAGCTATGGCCACTGATGCTCGGCTTTCCATAAATTGTCAAAGCTTCAGCATAACATTAATCACTGTATTGTTTATCTTCCTTTTCCCTGATTTTGTTTCTGAGACTTCGAATTTAGGTTCCAAGTCATTTCATTCTAATAAGCCTTTCGTACAAATCTCATCTCCATAGAAGACTCTTCCCTGCTGCTCTCCCTGTCATTAATGACAGTTCTCTTGATACCTAAATCCCATACAAATGGCAGAGATACAAACTGATTCACTGGTTTACCTCATAGCCAAATTCAGTTTTCACATTCTGACAACACTTTTGCTTCATTCTGAACTCTTAGGTGTTATCAGATCTCTAACTGCTTAAATCACTAATCAATTTCTCCATTTAGATTCTTCAGTCATTACATGTTTAACAGAGCTCCATTTGCTTCTCATTTTCAAATAAATACGCCTTTATTTTTCATAATTCTGCTGCTTTCCTCTTTTGCCTTCCCACAATATGGGAATCATCATAACAGAAAGATATCTACAGTAAACATTGATCAATTTACAATTAAAGTCGGTTTCTTAGACGAGACCTTACCATACAACCTAATCCCATCTTTCTCCCCTCCGTTCTCTTTGTCAACTTATTCAATGTTACCAGATATGAGGTTAATGTGACTTCTACAGAACTTCGCAGGGAGTGTAGAATTTAGATGGACACGTCAACTTAAAATAGAAAACAGTTTTTTTTTTTTTCTGCAACCAGGAAAAATTTTTTTAACCATGAAATTTAATGAGTATATTCACTGTAATTCATAATATAACAATTCCATTGCATATATTAATTTTTTTTTACTTGTTTATTATGAATATTGTTCCAGATTCATCACTGAAAATAGCACAATTTATAGTCATATTTTTTTATTGCTGTAAGGCTGCTTTATTATTTACTGTTTTATTTAGCTATATTCTATGCTAAACAAATTGTTGTCCAAGGCTGGATGCTGTTTCATTACAGAAAATTTTGTCATTTGGGATATCACTCGTATTATCAAGAACAAGTTCCAAAATCCCATCTTCTCTTATTGTTTTATTTCATTCCATTTGCTCTCTAATTATATTTATTTATCAGTATAATTACTTCAAGTTAGAGCTGCAAAATTGAATGAAACACTCACTAGCATCACAGAAATAAAAACACAACAGAATTCTTGTTTGATCAACTTATGTAAATAACCCTTACCTCGATGAAAGAAAGTGGATAGAGTTCTTTTTCTTCTTTATACCACTGAATATAAGGGGCTGGTATTCCATGGGCCTCACAATGAAATGTAGTTCGATCTCCTCTTCCTGATAAAATTCTGGATTCGGCAGCTGTTATTTGTGGTTTTTCTAATTCCAAAACAATAAATAAAAATACAAAATAACTAAATAAATGAATAAATAGGTAGCTATCTTACTGATTAAATTACAATTAATAATAGTTAAATCTTATATATAAAAGGTCTGACTGATACAAAATCAGATATTTTTAATCTGTTTCGAAGTATACAGTATAAACAACAACAAAAATGAGATTTTTTTTTTCTGAATCTGTTAACTAATTAACTTATTCCGAAAAGCAACAATATTCTACGTATATTATAAATCATATTTACTTCAATAAACGTAACTACAAGGTCATATTTTGCAAAGGTTTGCTTCCTTAATTTCAATAAATTGTGCTTTTTATTATGTAATAATTATGCTTGGTTGGTTGGTGTTTTATGGCGCAAAAGCAGCTGCGGCTAAGCTGCGCCATAATTATGCTTATTATTCTGTAATGGATTATCTTTTTATTCTATAATAATTATAC
>JAFIDM010000006.1:50314548-50326426 GCA_023159025.1 Thereuonema tuberculata
GGGGGGGGGGGGGGCTCCCCATCTTCCCATGGATGTTGTAATAGGTGAAAAGTTTACATTGTTATGACTAGTTCCTTTGATTTCAACTCAGAGATTTTGAGAGGGGCTACAGTTCCCAAGCCCCTTTTCCCCACCCCAGTATGTGTGTCTGAGGGACACCATTCTGTGACAAACAGAGGCAGTACTTTATTCTTTTGACGTCTCTTAAGAAGTCTATCACTGGGCATCTGACATAGGTAGCACCGTCTGGAATGGTAGTAAATCTGGGAATCTGGATGGGAACTCAATTAGATTTGTATTGTGTTCAGCCTCAAATCCTGCTTTTCTCTTGATGAAGATATCACCGTCTCTATGCATGGAAGGGGGAAAGGATCATCGCACCAATCTTGACCAGGCTGCATTAGTCAAGAGGCATACAGCCATCACATCTGGGTTTACAGTCTTGGGAACCATCTCCTAGGACAACTGATCTTGCCTAGTTTTGTTAAAAGGTAGTTTGATCTTGCCTATACATTAACATTCTGCAACCAGCTATGCTGTTGCATCTTCCAGGGCTAGTTAATGCCAGACCTCAAAGGGCAAGACTCTCTCAACAACACCTCCATGGGTTTCATACCCTCTTATGGCCAACCAAGTACTCAGATCTCTTGCCAGTTGAGTATGTCTCGGATATTTTGGAAAAGCAATTGCAGCCATCATGGAATGTGATTGAACTAGCATGACAATTGCAGAACATTTAGCAGAATGTGCCACAGGACAGCATTAGACTATTATTTGACTCCATGCAACACTGTATATTGGTTTGTATCACCACCTGAGAAGGATTTACTGCATATTAATAGATGACCATTATGTTATCACTGCTCTGTAATAAAAAGTCCTTTTGCAATGAAATGTAATGATTTCTTTATCTTTAAATACTTATTGTTTGTGCAAAGTTCCATAGCAATAGAACACTTTCTTCAAGTTGTTTTTATTTATTTATTTTTTTTTTTTTTTTGCCGACTATATCTAAGGTCTATGAAATTTTCTCTTTCCTATCCTTTCTTATGATTCATCCATTTTTTTGGGTACTGCTGATATTTTTATTACATCCTTTGTTCTATTGATTTATTAAGTTGTGATTTAATAAGTGTTTTTCTTAGAATGAATGATACCTTCCACAATATTGAACTTTATTGCTGGGACAACCAGTATACATACAAACATTTGTAGCTAGCTAATATACTTGCTACTATTTTGGTATCTTCACATATTTGAAAAAGACCATTGATTAATTTTAAATTCACTAATACAATGTTGTTGCTGTGTGCAGTATCTAGTAAGTGTCTGTCTATGTTATTTTTTTTTTGGTTGTCTTGTAAATTTTTTATCAGCTCTGATAATCTGTATAATCTTATGTTTCTTATCATATTCTAGAAATCCCTGATCAATCTATCTTTCTATATTTTTTTTCGTTTTTATAGATAAATTATGAGTAGTTTATTTTATCCATTGTGCAAAAGAATTAAATTGAAATTATTCTTTTTTTGCTGAGCATGCATATCCAATTCGTAGAGTTAACTCATGAAATAAGAATCATGTTTTGATTGTTTTTCATGTTCAAATTTGATTAATTCTATCACATTGTTGATCTTATTAGAAGGAGAAAAGTAGTTTTTCTCTTCTATGTAATATCCGTTGATAAAGATTTTTGGATAAAAAAATCGAAATATTGGGAGAAAAAATGTGTTGATGTTGTTGGATGTTTATTAGAAGTATGTGTATTAAGAATCTAGGAGTTTATAAAGATTATAAACATTATATATAACTGTGGCATTATATTATAAAAGCCCCACAGTTTTATGTAGTAAATAGGATAGAGAACAGCTTTCAGAGAAGGATCTAAAATAGAAATATTTTTAGAACTTTGCAGAACTAGTTTTTAGAAAAGAATCTGCCTTGGATAATGGAATAATTGATCAGAAAAATACTAACCTCCAGGCATCATCACCAAGGAAATTATCTTGATCTGTATATTCATCAAAGCTTGCTGTTAAAGGAATCCCATTTTTCATCCAAGAAATTGAAGGAAACGGATTGCCATTCACGATACACTCTAAACTTACAGTATGATTCTCCGTTACTTGATGCACTCGATCGTTGGATGAGTTGACCATTCTAGGAGGCACTGCAATCTCAAAATCACAATTAATAAAATATAAATGAATTAAAGAGTTCAAAATTTGTGAAATTAATTCATTAGTTTGAAGGAAATATCAATTTGATGATATAATACCTCATATACATTGAGAAAATTTAACAAAAATATGGAAAGAACAGTTAAATTTAGTAATATTTATACTTTGTGAAGATAAAATCCTGCACAATTAAGCAAATGCAGTATTGCACAATAAAAATAGTACTGAATTTCTACATCCCTTGCAGTCCATGCAGTATGAATATGCCCTTTGACTGCACGTATATTAATAGATGTATAGAGTCTATGCCATTACATCTAACTATAGCAATGGTGTTGATGTTGAAAGAAAATATTTTATTTCTTGAACATTATTTTTGTTCATATGAAGCTGGTAGAGCAATTAGTCCAGCCTGTAACATGTTTGTGAGCAGTCTGTTCATCGTTTTCATAGGGGGTGCTTCAAGCAATAGTGTCATCACCTGAACCGAGAGGTTCTGACATACCGAGAATGTTCTGCCAATATTTTTTAAAGATCCGTCCTTCCTCCATAATGTTTGATTCTGGGATGAAGAGCATTTCCATCTAAGTGATCATGTAAACAGAGAAACCAATGGATTTCTTAGTTTCTCAAGACATAAATTCATCCAAGAGAAACCTTTTCATAGAAGATCAACGCATAGTGTGTGTATTGGTTCTATTCAAAACAATTTTGTTGTGCACAAAACATTCCATTTTGTGCTACTACTACATCACATGGTTCTAGAGTCTATTCATCAGAACTCTTCCCTTGAGGCTCACTTCAAGGTTCATACCCTTTATGTTCTCAAATCGTTTGATGCCTTCATTTGGAATATTGAAAGTTGAAGGAATGGGTATGCCACCATGACCAGCCTTTCAACCTTGACGAACTAAGGGATAAAATTCTATGTCATTCCATGCAGGTGTTCCAATCCTTATTCTCATTTGATGATGAAAACCTTCACTTGCGCTACGAAATATGTCTTGAAAGACAAGGTAGCCATTTCAAATACATAATGTACTGTCATTGATTCCACTGAGATTTGTGGGTTTACATATCCTCATGTATAAACATATATTTATTTATTAATAAACCAGTTTATTCCATAACATATATCGTTGTAGTTATTTAAAACTGGTTTTTTTTTTATGCCATACTATATATTAATGGATAAAACTTACAGATTCAGATCAAAACAAAAACCACGTAATGTTTTTGCTTAACTTATTATTTATTGTTGCTGATCCCAGTAAAGAATAAAGTAGCAAAACAGAAGTAAAATAAACAAGTTAGGGATAAATCATCTTCAGAGCAAGTAATGCAGGTGAAGAATGAAAACATTATATCAATGGAGTAATGAAATTTATAATATTACTTTCAAATATTGTGTTGTTAATGATCACAACATCTTATGAAATTGATATACCATTAAAAGATAACGAAATTTTTAAAGGCAATTTATTTGCCATTTCATTTATTTTTTAGTTTATAAAAATAAAATAAATAAAACTCTAAATAGAGCATCTGAAAATGCAGAGAAGTCATGCTATGTTATCATCATCATCCAATGCTAATAGTTCTTGAAGATCTTGCACTGCCTAATAATCTCTATTTAAATCAGAGTTGTGTAATATATTATGCAAACAACACTGATTATAAATTTTAAAAATGTAAATAAAACTTAATAATTTAATAAAAAGGTAACCATTATGAAAGTAACTTGCTAATAGAAGAATGCAAAAAAAGAAAAAGAAAAAAAGTGTAAAAATGCAAATGAATTTACACACGTACATTAAAAAAGCATTTTCTGTTCTTTGTTAAACTTCTTATCGTAAATACTGAGCATGAAGAAGAATTGCTGCTACTCACCTAATACATTCACTCTTATATCTACCTCTACTTCTCCTGCAACATTACTTGCAATGCATTTATAGACTGCATCATCAGAAGCCAATGCGTGCATGATCTTCAGCATCACATCACTGTTCATTAACTCAATATGAGGATACTGTGCTTCTTCAAATAAGTGGCCATTCTTGAACCAAGTAATGGCAGGTGGAAATGGGGCTTCTACAGGGCAAATAACAGCAACTGGTTCTCCTTCTTCAACCTGAAGCAAAGTCAGTCCATCTTCTTGAACAGTAGGCGGAGCTTTTGTGATATATAGAAACATTAAAATTAAAGTATGGATAATAGGAAAAATATTTCAAAAAATGAGCATATGTGTATGAATGCGTGTATAAATAATTATTGAAACAGTTCTAATTTACTTATAGCAACTATTCTCAGTTATAGATTCAGATCCTATCCCAGTATTTAATTCCATTTCCAAATTATGAGATACTGTTTCCAATCAAATTCAAAGATATTTTCCAGCATTTTTGTACACAACTTTTATAAAGCATTATTATACTGTCTTTCACACTAATGGTGGAAAAATGAATATTAAGGCGAATCTTTGAAATGGTTTGAAGAATAGTTAAATATTGGCAATAACTACATTATTACCAAAGATAAAACTTTTTTTATATTTTGATTTTCATCTAACAATGTATTATAAACTACACTGGAAATTGAACACTCTGAAGCCATGGTCCCAAGAGAATGAAATTTTATTCACACATTCTAAAGGTCGTGCATTGTACATGATCATGCACACAGGGTAATATGCCTATGTACAGAGGCTACAGTGTGTGTGTGAAAAGACCATGTCACTATCTCTGTGTACCCTCTCCAGCAGCAAGTCTGCACTCTCACATGGAGATGATTACAGAGGTGCTGACTGTCATTGTGAGGAATATAGGTTCATGCACATTCTACCTGGTGGTGCAGTTGGTGAAGGTTTAGCACCGGTGTTGCAGACTGGGCCAGACGCTGTCCAATCGAGTCGCATACATGCTCAATGGTGATCGTGCTGGCCAGGAGAGTTGACGAACGCCTTCGAGAGCTCATTGGATTGAGGGGTTGACTGAAAGGTGTGTGGGCGGACATTGTTCTGTTGGAAAAATACTTCTCCCTGATGTTGCAGAAATGCCAACAGAATGGGTTGAATGATGATCTAGGTGTTGCTACACTGCTCAATGTTCCCTGTAGGACAACCAGAGGCGAACAGTCATTGTAGGCTAGGGCTCCCTACACCATGATGCCAGGCATTGGTCCTGTGAGTAGCTGCCATATATACTGTGGCAGGTACTGTTCACCTTTTTGATGCCATCTGCGCAAACAACCATCACTCGCTAAGCCAGTACTTGCTTCCTAATTCTTCCACAGATCATCGCATTTCCTGCCCTCTACAAGTACCACACACAAATATGATGCTTCCCATTCACTTCCTTAGGAGTGTTACTTTTTCTTTTTCCACCAGTGTATATATCATGTTCAAAAAGTTAATATGTTCGCATATCTTTGGCTGTTTATTTCCATTCATACAGATTCTTATAAGATGTCACATTTCAACCATGAGGATATTTAGTATTAATTGTCTCCTTTCTTTTTTTCCTTTTTTAATCTTTGTATTTAAATCAGGGATGAAAATACTTTGCTATTTTGGTTTTGGATATCAACCTTCACCTTCATCCAGACAACTGGTTTTTGGTTCTTCATGATTTAGTAACTCTTTTTCAAAACTCAACCTAACATTAGAGTCTCTTTGTTTCTCTGTAGAAATTCTGGAATTATGAGAAGTATTATCTCACATGCTTAAATTCTTGTAGGCAATGTGCAATTTTTCCAATAATCGATCCAATCACTAACAATAAGGCATTCTTTGTGTTCGTAAACTACCGTTGCAAAAATTTTACATTTGCAAACAATTTCATAGGAATTCGTCTTTTATCAACAATTTGACAAAACTTTATTCATTATTTCTACAGAGGAAATGCTAATAATTTCCAGTATGCAATGGAATTATGCTGCAATACAATTTGTTTATTAGCTTCCAAAAAGATCTTTGAATTGGATGGTTGGTTCTTAAAAAAAGTTGAAATATTTTCTCATTAGATAGAATTTTAATGAACTGCATCCAACAAAACTTGGGTCAATGGGCATCTATCGACTGGATCTGGATCTTCCATCTCATCTTAAAATTCTAACAACCAAAACAATTAACTGTAATTTAAAATCTACATATGTTAAAAGAAAAAAAAAGTAAATAAAAGGAGTATGCATAATTTTAAATAAAGAAATAGGTAAAAATCGACGGCACAACGCTAAAGGAAGGAATTTGCACCCTGAGCAGTCACTAGGAAGATGATGGGACAGACCGTTTCGTCCTTTTTAGGACTCATCAGCCAGCCAAACTCCACCGATGACAGACTGAGAAGGTGTGAGAGGTTAGAATCCCGGGTCTCACTCCTGAGAGCGTGACCTCCCCCTGAAGAAATCCTAACCAAAAATTAAATAAAATACAAAAAGCGAGACCTGGGATTCTAACCTCTCGCACCTTCTGAGTTTGTCATCGGTGGAGTCTGGCTAGCTGATGAGTCCTAAAAAGGACAAACGGTCTTTCCCAGTCTCTTCCCGGTGACAGCTCAAGGTGCGAATTCCTTCCTTTAGCGTTGTGCCATTGCTTTTTACCTATTTCTTGATCTAATCAGGCACGGTAAATTTCTCTTCATAATTTTATATAGATTAAAAATTAAAGATGACAGATACAACAAGAACATTTTTAACCCCATAGAAGATGAATCCTTCCCTAAGTAAAAATCTAAATCTATATCTAAAAATGAATGGTTTCTTTATTCACTTCAGAAAACTGCAAAATCTTTTAGAAGAATAGAAATCAGAGAATTCTTTTTCCATCACTACTTTATAGTTTTGCCAGGTTTGATTGAAGAACTTAAACTTTGACTTACATAAAACTTTTAGAATTATTTCTTCTTTATCTGTTCCTGCTTCATTTTGTGCCACACACTGATATTCACCTATGTCTTCACGCTGAGCTTGATTTATTCGAACCTGCTGACCATCTAGACTCAAAAAGAGCAAAATATTTACATATTTATTTCAAAAATCAATAAAGAATTATTATTTATAATAAATACCAATAACTAAAGAATAGAAAATATACTCTGCAACAAAAAGCTCAAACACCATGAAGGAAGCAAAGGTGGCTTCCATTTATTTTTCATGCCTTTCTGGGTTTGTCATCGGGAAGGGTAGATCGGGCTGATGAGTGCCCTGTAAGGACGAAATGGCCATTCCTGATTCCCTCTCTTGACTAACTCAAAGGCGTTTTTTGTTTATTTATGTGCAGTCTTTGGTTTTCTTTCTTAATAATTTTTCTGCATGTTAAATTTAGTTCTTGTAAGACATTAACTAATAGCGGTTAATAATCTTTTACTATTCTATTGATATGTTTAGAGAGAAGATTTTCGATCATTCTTATTAGAAATAGTGATATAATAGTAATGTCAGGACATTACTATTATATCTCCATTTATATTTCCTTCTCTCAGTTTTTATCTTGTCATTTAATTTGTTATTCCTAAAAAGTGCACCATTAATTTCTTTTTTCAATATAATGTTGTTTGTTTTTTTAAAGAAATTGTTATATACTCTAGTTATTTCTTGATTGAGATCTTTCTTATCTCCAGTAACATAACTTATTGCTGCAGAATTAACTTCAACAGTAGGAATCATATCCTGAGCTAAACTAATCAATATTTAGTTATATGGATGCTTTTAAAAGCCTTGGCAATCCATAATTGTCGGAACTTTCAAAATTAAATAAACTTAAAGTATCTAGAGTAATGTTTATTGAACATCTCTATTTCAAGATTAAAGCTTTGAATTTACTTTTTTGTTCTTATTCAGAGATAATTTTAAGTAAATATAAAACTTAATATTATATTTAACATCTGAACAGACATAGCGATCATAAAATAAAAGGAACAAAATAAATACAAGAGCATCAGTGAATGTAGAGATATCAGAGGACCACAGAATTGTGAATGAGACACTCAAATTCAAAATGACTGTTCCTGAGACAGAATACGACTGCTGCAAAAACGAATAACTGCCATGGTCTCCCATTCTAGGACTCCTGGATGAATGATACAGTATTAACACATGTCCTTTTCATATACAGGTCAAAGCAGAGCTTATTTTCATAGTCTTCTCTGGATTAAAAATATTAACAGCAACATTCTTATACAGCCCATCAGCTATAACAGGAATGAAAATATTTACTAATAAATGACTAATCAGCAAAGGCAGTGAAGAATTCAGATGTGATAGAACAGGGCTATCTTTGCCTTATTGAAATATTCCATCACTTTACCTTGATTTAGAAAAAAAAAAATGGAATCGCTGATAAGGAATGTACAAATGTTGTCATGAAAAATCCTTCCAAGCAACTGATACTAATTTTCTTGGATAACATGTTACTGTAGACATTCATTGTCACTGTTGACCACACAACATTCTAAGCACTATTCACTACATGGAAATAACTTAAATACTGAGTTTAGTTACCACAGCATGTCATAGTGAGATCCATGAGGCTTTTTGATACTTTTAATATTGATTGATTGATTCTTCAATCTACTTTGTTCATAATGTTTCTGGATCTGAATGACATCTGTTCTAAAATGAATCAGAAGAGAGGAGGAATAAATAGCTCAAAGGGATTAAATTTCACAGGAATAGAAGAAATGATAATTCTAACACTGATAGCAGCAAATGAAAAAGGTAATTAGCAACAAGTGGGAAACAAAATTAAGCCTAATCCATCAAGAGGTATCAGAGAAACACAAGATCAGGCTAAAAAGTCATTCAAATAAAAATGGAGACATTAATAAGTATGACTAACTACAGGGTCACCAATAGACAGTGGAAGATGGTGAAAAAATGAGAGAATAAAATCAAAGGTGTTCATATGCTGCATAAGCGAAGTAAGACTGAATAGAGAGACTAAGAGAAGAGCTACTTTCATTGGGCTTCCTCCAAATTGTTCAATTATGGTCCATCAACATTAAGGTTTTTATTAAATCAGTAAATAATTTCGGATTTATTTGAATGAAACTAACCTGCTATATTTAAAATATGTTTTAATTTATTATCACCAATAATTTTTAAAGATATACTGATATAAAAACTGAGTCTATATCAGAGAAAAAGAATATCAAGCTAAATGTTTCTCCTAAAGAGTCTTTAATTATCTTTCTGTGTAAATTCTTCGTGCTAATTAAATATATTATTTCATCATTTAAAATAATAAAGTTCTAATTAATATAAACTTATATTAACTTTATTCTGTATTTTTTTAAACTAGAAAAAGGCTTACGGTTGAGAATTTGCACACGGACATCAGGAAACAATTCATTTCCATTGTGATACCATGTAATATTAGGTGCTGGATTACCAACAACAGAACATTCAAGATAGCCTGTGTTATTTTTGATGACTGTGACTGATTTCACCAAATTAGAACGATCAATATGAGGAGGAACTGAAAAAAAGAGAAAGATATTTTTATCTATTACAGACATCTACTGTTATATCAAACAGCAGCAAGAAATATGGATAATTCTATAATTATAATACTAAGAAATGAAATGAAGAGTTTACAAATATATGCAATATATGTCAAGACATCCTGACAAAAAATTAGTAACTTATTTTGAGGTCCAAAATGAGGAAAAAATATATTTAAACATACATTCAAAGAAGTCTTCATTGTAATAAGAGGCTGCTCATGGGTTTACAGTCAAAGTTTAAATTTTGTGTCAACTTTTAATTCTATTATTAACACAAAAAACATTCCTGGAATATTGTGAGCTGTGTTGGAAATAGGAAGTTTTTCAAACTTCCAAATTCAATATATAAATGTGACCCCTAGAATTCTTGTAGGATCATTATTAAAACATCCTTCCAAGTTAGGAAGGAGTTTTGCATATACAGTACATTAGATATTTTAATAATCCCAAAAGAATTCTAGGGACCCCATTAAGAAATTTCCTTAATATCAGAATAGATCTGCCCCAACCTATTTGCTTTAAGAAAGAGCAAGGCGTCACAATATTGATAGCTACAGGATGAAATATTCAAATGTTTCATTTATTTACCTTCCAAGCTTCTAATGTGATAGCATTCATCATTATTTATAATGTTAAAGCGTTATTCTGTCTGTCATTGTCATAAGACTATGTTTTTCCAATTTTGTGACCAAACTATAAGATGTAAATGAATAAAATGTAGAGCTTTTTAAGACAAACAAAATGCTACAAAAATCTTTCGAAAAAAGTTTTTGGTTTCCAAGATGGCACCTTTTAAAGGGTCAAATTTTGACTTTTTCTCAATTTAAACGAAAAGTATAAAAGTTGAAAGAACATTATATTGAGAAAATGTTGATATTTCAAAGTTCTATCGAACGATATATCAGTCATTAACAAACGTTTCTGCGTTTGGAAGATGCATGCAAAAATGAAGTGTTTTTGCGGCAACCCGCCTTGTGAGTGCCAATGTGCAATACACCCGAGTTAAGCGGAGAAGCCCACAACGAGCTGGGAAGTCGTGTATTCTCCAATCTCCATATTAATTTGCTAAATAAATAAAGGTGTTTTTTTTTTTTAATGCTATACATGCAAGCGTTCCGGAGCGAAGCGACGGTACCTGTCTAGTTATTTATAATGTTATAAGCATGCTCATGAAATTCTTTGTGTTTTAATGAAAAGGGGTATTTGCCCACATAGGGATCCGAAAGGCTCCACTTTTTTAAAAATATTTTAACATGTGATCATTTGTGTGTTTTATCTTTTTAATAACTTTCAATGAAAACACAAAATTCTTTTAGCTTTATTAATAATTATTAAAACAATGATTTTCATTCTGCAAAACTTCAATTAAAAAGCTTTAAACAGAACTTTAACGGGTTTCCAAATATAAAACTTAAATATAAATATTTCACAAAAAATATCTTCACCTGAAATGACCTTAGCTTCAATTTCTTAACAGATTAAAGTCATTTTTTGTGAAGAAATAAGCAATATAAAATAAGCCTGCCAATTTTGTTTCTCACAATAAACTGAATTGAACAATTTTCAATTCTAGATCACTGTTTGGATCTTGAAAATCCAAGGTAATAATGCTCCATTAAGAGATTTCAAAATCTAGAATTAAACAAGACGTAAATGCAAGCGGGTGGTTTCTTAATGCAGAAAGTTAAGGCTTAAGTGAAAGCACTTTTGTGAATTTTTGACATTTAATTTCTGCACCTGCCTCTATTTTTTGTGCTGATGCCATTTGAGATTCTAAATTACGATGATCAAGAATTGAAAGAAAATGCTGGGATTTAGTAAGAAAACAATTAAATTGAAATTGGTCACTTATTTATTTATTATTTACTCAACTGCAAAACTTACAAATTAAAGGCATTTAGCAATGATGAGAATTTTTAACTTACTGTGAACTGAGAGAGAGAATGTTCTTTCATCTTGACCAGCTGTGTTGATTGCTATGCAAGTGTATTTTCCTACATCAGCTATTCTAGTCCTCTTCAAACTAAATTCTTTTCCCTGCTCCAAAATCTTAAGAATTAAAATTAAACTGAAATTAGCTTCTTCATATCTGTTTCTGTTAATGTAATTATTTCTTCAGAAGCAGCAGCAGTGATAATAATCTATTTCTGTCAAAACACTCCCATTTACAACTGCCAACTCAATGTAAAAAAAAAAAAT
>JAFIDM010000006.1:50344042-50361905 GCA_023159025.1 Thereuonema tuberculata
ACCAATAAAGCAGGCTCATCACAAAAGGATTTTCTCGTCGACATATTAGGCAAGTATCATTCAATAAAGTCTCAATTACCTACGAAAATAAACTTTAATTGATCTTTCAATTTAATTGCTTTACAATGAATTTCATTTCACATTCTAAATGGCAAATAAAAAAAAGGTAATGAGAAAAGTTTTATTAATTTTCAAACCGTTAATGATGGTCACTAAGTCTATATTTATTGATGTATGGACTATCTTGTACATAAAATAAGCTGCATTTATTTATTTATTTATTTATTTATTTATTTATTTATTTATTTATTTATTTATTTGTTTGTTTGTTTGGATGTAAGTAAGATCATTTTGTTCATCCTTTCTTTCTCATACATTAGTTCCTCCTATGTTTGATGGATTGATCAATGGAACCGAAGGCAAAGAAACTGTGATCCATCAATCAGCAGCATTTCGTTGTTCTGTAACTGGAAATCCACCTCCCAACATTGTCTGGTTGAAAGATAATCAGATGCTTGATATCACTGCAAAGCATCTGGTCGTTTCTGAAAGAGGCCAGAGTTTACGAATTTTGCATGCAAACACCGACGATGCAGGATTTTATACTTGTGTGGCGCAGAATGAGGCCGGAGATATCAACAGAAATTTCTCTTTATCAGTTTGGGGTAAGAAATGGAATATAGACTTATTTTGTTTCTTTTTGTTGATTAAAAATACAACCAATACAAAAAAAAAATTAATAATGAGCTGTAACTGTTTTGGATAGATTTAATAATATATATATATATATATAGGGTGATTATAATTACAGTTCAACTTTCAACATGCTGTAAAAAAAGAACCACTGTTCAGAATGACCTGAAATTTGAACTGAATATACTCGAAGAAAGAGGAAATGGTTGGCATAAGAAAAAAAATAGTTCCAAATGTTAGCAATAGATGGTGCTTTAAGCGTCATAACGTAAATGGGTTCGGCTACAAGTGACATTTGAATCGCAATATGAAGGCTATGGCATGAGTTGCACGTTAAACCAACTATACTGTTCAATATGCATGACCATATCGGGATTTTATTGAAGAAATGACTTCCAAGTCATTCAACAGTTGCATCACTGTTAGTTTAAAGGCCATCCATCACGACAAAGTCATACCACATCAGATGGGAAAAATCAGTTTTAATTGTCATGAGGTCAAAAACTACATAAAAAGCAACAATGAATTGGGGTTTTAATTATTGCGATACTTGTGCAAAACATGTTCAATATGCTGTCCACCGTTTTCTGCTACAAGTTGAAACTGAGAAACAGCATGTTCCACAACAGATCGGAGTGTCTCAGGCGTCACGTTGTGAATATGTTGCACAATGCGTGCCTTCATTTCAGCTAAGTTTGCAATCGGACCACTAAACACACATTTTTCAGATAACCCCACAGCCAGAAGTCACAAGGATTAAGATCAGGTGATCTTGATTGCCAGGCTGTTGGAAAATGATGGATGATAATTCTATCATTTCCGAGCTTCATTGGCTTTGCAATGTGCGGAGGAGCACCATCTTGCATAAAAATGATGCTACCCACACATGAACGCTGTTGAAGTGTTGGAATGATGTGGTTGCACAAAAGACTCACAGCAAAGGTAACTGTCTTTGAAGGTACAGGTAACAGGACCCGCACAACCCAAATACTCGAAAAAAATGGCCTTACAATAAATGCTGGCATCAACTCGCACCATACAGTTACCTTTGCAGAATGAAGAGGTACTGGTTCATGTGTGAACGGATTTTCTGTTGCCCATATTCTGCAATTTTGAGTATTGACATGTCCTTGGAGATGGAAATGGGCTTCGTCTGTCCACAAAATGTTCCATGGCCATTCATTGTCCACTTCCATGCAAGCAAGAAATACTAGAGCAAACCTTTCTCTTACTGGCAAGTCAGCAGGAAGCAACTCCTGAACATGGGTAATTTTGTATGGATAGCAATGCGGGATGTTTCGTACAATTTTATGCACCATGCTCAGAGGCATGTCCGAAGTTCGGGCAAATGCCTGTGCACTGCACATTTGCACACCACCCCTCGTCTCTTCCTGGATTGCTGTGGCCACATCTACTGAAGTTGAAGCAATTGATTTCCTCCCTCTGCCAGATTTCACTTCAAAAGAACCTGTCTCTTCGAATTTCTTCATCATTTTCTCCTGACCCTTGGCAGACATCGGACCACAGCCTTTTTTCATACCCTTCACTGTCTGGAACTTCTTCAAAGCTACTGGTGCACAGTCACCGTTCTTGTAAAAGAGCTTCACAAGCAGATCGCGATCCTTCATTGAGAGAGTCATGACTAGCTTATCAGAAGCAATATGAGGAAAACGCCATGTACCCTGCATTTTTATAACAAATGCAATGTGTTGTGCGCATGACACATCTTGTATTTTGCATATTAGGACGCTTAAAGCACCATCTATTGCTAACATTTGGAACTATTTTTTTTTCTTATGCGATACCATTTCCCCTTTCTTCGAGTATATTCAGTTCAAATTTCAGGTCATTCTGAGCAGTGGTTCTTTTTTTACAGCATGTTGAAAGTTGAACTTTAATTATAATCGCCCTGTATATATATATATATATATATATACAAGTAAACTCTCGATTATCCGCGGAGTTGGGTGCCGCGGCAACCACGGATAAGCGAATTCCGCAGATAATCCGAAACAGGACTAAAAAGGACGAAAATCAAGACAAAAATGCTTTTAACATGTTTTATTTACATTAAAATGGCAGTATATACATTATAAACAATTATTTTATTATTTTTTACTTTATTTTCTTACTTTTTAACAAAAAAAATCGGTTAATTGTTTTTGTTTTTTCGTGTCGAAACATGAAAACCCCCTACTTGGACCCCCTATATATATATATATATATATATATAATCGAACAGGCAAAACAACTCAAAGCAAGGCCTTTGAGTTTCACAAAGCAAAGATTACAATCAATCATTAGAAAGTATAGAATATAAGAATAAAATAAACTTATACTACTAAACATAAAAAGCCGGACAGTGATGTGAAATTTGAAAGATGCCAATACAAAAAATGATATCACTGTTTCTGCAAAGATACAGCCAATCTATCTTCACATCATCAGCGGCAAAATTTAGAAACAATTTAGAAAACAAAAACGAACTCTGAGGCTGCAAAATGGTGTATGACTTTTTGCAAGTGAGCAATGTGAAAAAAATTCAATAAATTTAGTTTAAAAAAATGAGTCTAAAGTATATTTTTTAAATTACTGCATATTAACTTATAAATACAGTTATAAAAATTGTAAGTACATTATAAATTTAATATTTGTTTCATTTAAACTTAGGATAAAGCACCTATAAACCTATATAAGGCATTTTATCTTATAATTCTTTTTTTTTTTTATATCTTTACCTAATTTGCAAATTATATATTTTAATTACAAGATTGGGCTTTGGACAATTTGATATGTTAGAGGGAAAGGCGGAGAGTTTCAATAAGGGCTGTGGAAAGAGGGGAGGAAGGTGGATTGAGGATGGCAAAATGGGATCCTATAATTGTGATGGCTTGTTTTCTTATTGAATTGAACCTTAATGACATTTGTGAAATTTGGCAAAAACCTACCTACAACACTGATGTAAGTTATTCCTTCATCATAATGCATTCAAGTTCATATAAACAAAGATTTTCATAGCACTATTGCAGAATGAACTGTGCATTAAATAACTTTTTTTTTGGAGGAGAAGGTTCTAAAGATTTCTGAAACTATTCACCAAATTAAATAATTCCATTTCATTAAATTAAGTTTCCACAAAAAAAAAAACTGATAATCATTAAAATTTCAATTTCTGATTTGTGATTAATTGTTAAGCTTATTAATTACTAATATAGCAAAAATAGTTAACCTTAATGTAATTAGAAATGTGTTATGTAGTTATTATAGTAAATAAATTAAGTGAAAGTTTTTATATGAAAATTGTAATTGCAGTTCCTCCAAATATTTTGAATATCTCAAGTGATCGAATTAAATATGTGAAAAGGGGAGAGGATTTGGTATTGCAGTGTGTTGTGACGGGAGATCCCGATCCTGAAATCACTTGGTTAAAAGACGGACATTCCATTCCAAACAAAGCAGTGGCTTCAGACACTTTAACAATTGAATCAGTGACGACTGAAGACGGTGGACGTTATACGTGTATTGCAACCAATATAGCAGGATCAGCAGAAAGAGACGTTGAAGTGGACATTCTTGGTAAGCAACATTATTAATGATTAATTAGCTTTCAAAAGATTTGTGAATAATGTATAATAACTTTAGATATGTAACTGATTACTTGTTTTATTTATCAATTTCAACATTGTTTAACTATTGATAATTAATCTCAATTAGCAAATATGTCTGCATGTTAATCCAGCTTTAAATTGTCCCACAGTACACTATTTGAATTAAACAACTTCTGAAACTGCATTCTTTGAAGCTTAATTTATAAACATTAGAAATTGAACTCATAATAATTCAATGACAGAAAGCCTTATTTTCTAGTAAATATTTCCTATATCTTGTTGATCCATCATTCATTTGCCAGAGTAGCTTTCCCTCCTACAACAGTCATTAATATAAATGAACTAACAATTGTAAGAGTTGCACAGTGTTTGTACTAATCCTTAATATTGTTGTAATTTTTAATTTTCTGATAAGGATCAGGAGACTAATATTCCCGTTTTGTCTGTGGACAAGTATCATCAAAATCTCATTTGCAACAATGAAAACAATCACAACAACAATCGCAAAAATTATGAGCAACAATGACAACAATTGCATCTTTCGCAACAATCATTTATAATAATAAGGAAATTAAGGCAATATCAATTATATTTTCATAGATGTATCAGAAGACATTGTGAAGCACTGTGATTGGTTTACTAATCGCTATCCCTACCTTGTTGTAATTCTAGTTTTAAATATAAAATACAGAAGAAAATAGAGAGAAAATACTGAAAATTATAGACCTACTAGTTATTTTTGTTCTATATTTTAATATATATTAATTACTGAAGTTTTTTAAAAATCATTAACAGACAATATAAGATGCTTCTCAAGCAAAAGAGTGAGCTAAATTTCGAAATGGATGTAATGTTGTTATCAGCTTTTATTAAACATTAAGAGAATCAACTAAGAGAATCAAAATTATGGAGGGTTGTCCCAGGATTATAAGAATGATTGCACAATGTGCTGTGGGTCATGTGCTCATTCAAATAGCATATCACATGATTGTGTGATCACATGGGGACAGAAGAATGTGCTTTGGAAGGTTATTTGGGGTCAAAAACTAGGTTTCCAGTTTGGTGAAAGGGTACATAGCTGCTCTTTTCAAAATGAAATTTTCATATTTCAGCAAAATTACAATGTACAAACAATGAAGTTTCAACGTGACAAAGTCAGCTGTCAGTCAAATAAATACTGACACCAAATTAGTTAGAATCAAGATATGTTCTCCCATCAGAATCTGGACCCCAATGTATATGTTCTCATTCCATTGTATGAAAGGTAAGAAAATTGTGATGAAAGAGAACCCAAATTCTCAAAGAAGTATTTCACAGATCATGGAACTGTCAAAGACAACTGTGCAATGCATAATTCATCAGGGTCTAGGTTTTTAAAGACATCATACACCAAAGATTCACAAGCTTACTTCCTATCACATTGCAGAGCATAGAATCAACTCTTGCAAGCTTTAAGAAGGGTGCTTGTCAGGTGATCGGTAGAAAAATGTAGTAACCCTTTATGAAGTCTGCATCCATGATTGTACAAGCCACTGACAATTTCTGTCATAAAAAAAAGAAAATCTTTATCCTGTAATTCATAGAGAAGGAATATTGTTATCAATTAAATATTTTCAGTATTTCTAAATGTTTATATGTTTATAGTTGTCTTTGTCTAAAATTTTGCTTTTGTCCTTATTCTGCATTATGGTGAATTCACCGGCACTTTGTTATCAATCATGATAAAACTTTTGTAGAACTGGAGTCAGTGAGACATTAATATTTGAAACATATTTAGTTATAGTGTTTTTTAACTGGCTATTTTAGCAGTGTTGTCCCATCGGTAGTATATATACCCATGGTCATGTAGTGAACTCAGTTAAACTTGGTAATCTCTGGTATGGTGTTGTTCCACTTTACCCATTTGCTGTTGTAATGCTTTAAGTCATGCTTTTTGGCAACCCTTTACACAAAGTAAGATAAGTTAAGATAAAGTTAAAAAGTTAAAGTGTCCCACTAGAGGCCTATGTGGCCCTTGGGGGTGTGGGAGGTAAGGCTCCTGGCGTTCCGTGACCAACGAGACCAAGTTGAGGTAAGGTGGTCAGCCCAACGTCCGCCTGCCTTTAACCCCCGGGAAAGATACATTTCACAGAGGGCTGAGAAGATCCTAGGAGATGTTGGGTGGAGAATGGAGCATGGAAAAATCCTCACCTTCCGCTGAGGCTGGAGATCGGATTCACCACCTCCACCCTGCAGCTAAGTGTCCTTACCCACTTGGCTATCTAGCCCACAGCTCTTAAGATGGTTCAGTCTATCCCTATTCAGCTTCTATAAACTATAAGTCAGACAGATTTGAGTGATACCTTTTTTGGAAAAGCTTATGACTTATAGAATTGGGGAAAGATAAGTTTCAATCAGTGGTCATTACCTGTTCCAATTCATTAATTTCACTTAAGAAAGATATCCTCAACATCTTACGAGCTTTATGAGTGGTTTTATTTGTCTTGTGTCCATAGCCATAAAAGACTGTAGACTGTAAAGTGGTTGGTACATAGTGTTGTGATTGCAATAATCCAGATTTGGTTCCTAGTCAAGCAAATTGTTTTTTTGTTTTGTTTTTTATCTTTTTTTTTTTTATTTTTTTCTTAATTATAGTTTATAGTATTTTTAATCATTATTTGTGGAAAATGAAACATGTAGGGATCATTATGATTTCATGTTCACTAAGAAAACCAAATTTCTTCCTTGTTTCTCTCATCTCAAGAAAACTTTCCAATTATAAAACGTATTAGGTTAAATTAATAATCTAATATATTTACCCAAATCCTTGTACATACTTCAGTCGAACCTTATCATTCCATGAACTTTTGTAGTGATTTGTTGTAAGAAGATGTCCAAAACTGAATAAGGTGATGAACTATCAATTAATAATAGATGCTTAATACAGGATTTGATTTTAAATTTTCAAAGATATCTAATAATGATAACGTATTGCACAGTGATGAATTAAAGACTTTGTTTTGAATGATTCCATAAAATCTTCAAAAAATGTGAATTTAACTGTGTTATAACAATCTATGTTTCTTTGTAAAAAAAAAAAAAGTATTTAAACCTAAACTTTTTGGTTGTGAATAATTGCAGTTCCTCCAACACTTCAACACCTTCCTCCTGGAGCACAATCTGAGCTTCAAGTTCGTTTGAATCGTCCAATCAGCCTCGAGTGTTTGTTTACAGGAAACCCTACTCCTGAGATTCATTGGCTAAAAAATGGAACCAGAATAGACCTCTCTGATAATCACGTGCATTTGAGTACTGATAACAAAGAATTACAGATATTACGAACAAAGATAGAAGATGCAAACATATATTCTTGTATTGCTGAAAATTCCATTGGAAAAGAAAAATTGGATTTTAATATTTCTGTTTTGGGTAAGTAATATCTGATTCTTTGCTTTTTTTTTCCTTTATCAGTTATACATTTTTATGAAAAGTATTTTAATTCTTATAATATTAGCCGAATTAGATGTAATTTTTACTCAGTTAAATTACTCAGATTAAAGGAATACTCAGTTTTTATATGTGTCATAGGTTCTATTAACAAATCATAGGAGACTTCCTAAAGATAATGTGCATTCTGTTTGATTTTTTTTTCTTCTCTTTTATTATGTATTGTATTTTCTCTTACTGGGGTTGGATATATATATTATTAGCATATTTGAACTAGAAAATAAAATACAATCATGTATGTATAAAAAGTGTTTCATTTATACATTAAACAATCTTTCTTTTAATTAAAGGGAAATTGGAATATCAGTTTTATATATGTAATTTTATGAAACTTTGAATAGGCTTTCTTTTTTAAAGATCGGTCTCAGTCGAAAAGCTACAATTATTTAAAACGAGGTCTTAGGTTTATATGTTCTTCTTTTCTGATGCCTCGGAAAGGCAACCAACTATCCACTTAAACAATTGAATTTGATTGTTGTTGTTATAATGTATGTTGTTCAAATCAGTGGAATACCATATGAAATATACTTATCAGCATTTAATGTTAACTATTTTTATTTATATTATTTCTGTTAAATTGTATATTTTATTCTCTAAATAATTTTAGCCTATTTTGTATATTTTATTCTCTAAATAATTTTAGCCTATTTACTCAGCTCGTTCCAATATTATTATGAAAAAATAAAAAATAACTTTAAGGGAAAAACTAGAAAAATACACAAATAAGATTATACAGTCAATGCACATTCTGATATTAAATGAGAAATAAGTCATAATCAAGTGTAAGATATGTATTTTCTAAGATCATTAAAAGGATGCTCCAGGCAAGATTAGAAATGAGAAACTCCTAAAATCTTTTCCATAAATGAAAGAATTTAAGAGAGTAAAGTGGAGAATTGAAATAAAAAGCTTAACGTGCTTTTCATCTTTGTCTTGCACTCTGAAAAGGTATATCTGACTGATGAAGCATAAGGCTGAAACAGCTGTCTCAGATTTCCAATATGGTAGCTCAGAGTGCAAGAACCTTTGTTTATTTATGTGCACTTTTCATTTTTTCACAAAACATCTAAATAGAATGGAAGAAAACTGGATATCAAAATTTATAGGTATAAACCTAAAGGATAAGACATTGGAAGAGTATGGAAAAGACGTAATTAAGAAGCCAGATTAGGTAGGCCTATCAAAATGAAAGGGAAAAGATTTTTCTTTTCATGGTAAATATGTTAACAGGAAGAATAGAATTTAAACAAAGTGAGTTAAAAAGATAAGCTACCATCTTTTAGGAAGGATTCAACAAGATTTATCAAGACTATTATTAGGATATTGATATTGCAGTAATTCATAAACTATTTCCATTCGTAAACACAGTGAATTTATAGTTACAGAGAAAATAATGTATTTCTCAAGACTCAGATCTCAAGTTGAAATATTAATTCACAAATTTTTATTCTTTCATTATTATTTTTTTTACTTTCTTTATTAATCAGGAAAACTTTAAATTAACATTGGATGGCTTTTATATAAAAAGAACCAATCGGATTTTTAAAATTTCTTTGATACACTTACTTATGAATTCTTGAAACTGTCTCAATGTTTTATTTAAATGGAACCAAGTGATGTATAGACTGTACTGCCATCTGTAAGCAGTTAAACCAACTATCATATTGCAATTGTCATTTGTTCTTTTATTTAAACAGAAACAAGTGATTCTTTTGCAGACAGATATGGATATACATTACTGGGATCCACTCTGGAAAAGAAAACAAGAGTTTCTTTTATATTTGGATAGAAGACACTGCAGGGAGAGCCCAGGAAGTGGATTCCAGTTTGCGAAAGCACATTGTTATTCATGGTGGAAGGAATGTAATAAAATAAGATTAATTCTTGTGGCAGCCAGAATCAGAACATCAAAGTGGTACTTATTATGAATATATTGTTTGATAATATAGACAAGCTGAATTCTGCCACGTTGAAGTACCTCATTTCAGGACACAGTCATCTATCAAATGATTCTGATTTTGGTGATGCGATATTTGCTCTGAAAAACCAATAATGACTGTACACCTTGGAAGATTACATTAACGCAATGGACGGATGTCTCAATATGAGAAAATTTGTTGTGCATCAAATGCAGAAAAACGATTTTAAAGGGACCAAGGAAGTTAAAAAAGTGATCATCAGAAATGAAAGTGGACACTGAGGGGAAACAAAATCAACTGGTTCAAAATTCATGCAATTAAATTGGAGAGAATCAAACCATTTGTCCTTCAAATGAAAACTAGCCATTCACAAGCACATCACATTAAAGTTAGTCTTTCTCGCTGTTTACTCTTAATATTATCAGACAGCTTTCATACGGCTAAGTTGATTTCCCTATGGCCTGAAGGGAAGCCTATAAGCAAGGAAAAGCTTAAAGATATTGAGTCAATTCATCTATTGCATGCCGAAAGATGTCTGTCCTTTTTATTATGCTCTAGTAGTAAGGTTAAAGATTACATTGATGGTCTTGGAAATGATGCAATAGTTGATGAATGACTGTAAATCTGTATTACAGTATTTCAAAAGCTGTATTCTATAATTTCTCATTTATAATTTTAAATAAGCAAATTTTGTATCTCTGTATTTATATTCACCAATTCATATGTTAATAGTACACTCATTAACAAAAAAAACGATACACCTAGAAGGAGTTGTCCGATGGAGACAAAAATTGGTGGAGAGGAAGATTATGTACAGAATAGAAAATGATTAAAATTTCAGACAAATTGAATGATTTATTTCAGAGTTACACAGTTACAAAGTAACGAGCTCAATAAGGTGTTGACCCACCTCTACCCTGAATGCAAGCTGCCACACGACGTGGCATAGAGTGATAAAGCTCCCTGATGGTCTCCTGCGGTATTTCTTGGCAAATTTGCTCCAATGATCGGGCTAAGTCATCCACATTCCCTGGTGGATGCAGTCGCCTTCCCATCATATCCCAGACATGCTCGATTGGAGAGAAATCTGGGAATCTGGCTGGCCAAGGAAGTGTTTCACAAGCTGCAAGACAGGTCATAGCAACATGAGCCGTATGTGGTCTGTCATTATCTTGCTGAAAAATAAGGCCAGGGTACTGCAAAAGGAAGGATAGCAAAACAGGTCTCGGAATGTCGTCGACGTACCGCTGTGCTGTCATTGTGCCGCTAATGACGACCATAGGGATCCGGCTATCAAGGGAAATGGCACCCCAGACCATAACTCCTGGTTGAGGACCTGTGTGGCGTGCAATAGTGAAAGCAGGATCGGCACGCTGCCCTGGGCGTCTCCAGACACGACTGCGACGATCGTCAGGACACAGTTGGAAGCGGGATTCGTCGCTAAACAGTAAACGTCCCCAGTCAGCATCATTCCAACCGGATCGAGCCAAGCACCACTGTAATCTGGCCCAACGGTATGCAGACGTGAGTGGCAGGTGGCGTAGCGGTCGGTACTCGCTCTCTCAGCTGTCTGTGAATGGTCATGGTGGACACTCGTGTGCGGGTCGCACGTCTGATGGTTGATAACGGTGATTCAGGCGCTGTGACAGCTGATCTGACAATCACTCTATCCTCCCACTCTCCTGTGGCCCTAGGTCGACCGCTACCTTCATGACGCTGTAATCCACCATTGTCCACCCATTCCTGCCAGCATCTTCTAATCGTCGCATCACTTCGACCCATATGACGAGCGATTCTCCGATTTGTCCAACCTTCCTCTTTCAATCCAATGATACGACCTCTTTCAAACTCTGACAGTTGCACGTAATGAGCTCGAATCCTGTGGCGAGGCAACTTTTCAGTCGTTGAAAGGTATCCTAACTCGCATTGCAACAGAAATTTTGACCATCAGATTGAGAATCGCTTCTTATATACACCTGCGGAGTGCGCAGTTCCGATGAGCTGTAGCTCTCGCTATTCATTCATTGGACACCAAAGTTTAATCATTTGCATGGTCGGTCCCAATGTCTGTGCACACCAAATTTCGTTACAATCGGACAACTCCTTCTAGGGGCGTCGATTTTTTTTGTTAATGAGTGTAGATAAAGGATTATCAAACTGTACTTGGTTCTTTTTAAAGAAATATAATTTGAATTTATTTAAAGAGAACCAACAGCCTTTTTGGTGATAAAACTATGAGGAGAGTGGGGTTTCAAAAATACACGGCATAATTTCAGGTATGTATTTCCCACATGTAGACAATCAAAATAGTTCATTACAACATATGTCCGGAAATGCTTCATTTCCGAGTTATGGCCTTCACAACATTGAAAATCACCGGAACGTTTTTCGTATTTACAGATGAAGCACAGTTCACACGAGATGGCATAACAAATTTCCACAATCAGCATGTATGGGCGTATGAAAACCCAAATGCAACTGTTGTATCTCATCACCAGGTGCGGTTCTCCCTCAACATGTGGGCCGGTATCATTGGTGATCGATTAGTTGGACCCCATGTACTTGTAAACAGACTTACGGGGCAGGCGTACACAAACTTCCTGGAAAACACCATACCTCATGTTTATGACGACACTCCACTGATCGATCGTCAGCACGCTCACTTCTTGCATGACGGCGCTCCTGCACACTTCAGTCGTACGGCTCGCCGGTACTTGGATCGAACGTTTCCTGATCGATGGATAGGTAGAGGTGGCCCAATTGCTTGGCCTCCACGCTCACCTGATCTGAACCCTCTCGATTTCTACTTGTGGGGCCATTTAAAATCATTGGTTTATTCGTCTCCGGTGCCTGATTTGGAATCCCTTCGGAATCGAATTGTGGCACGTTCTGAGGACATACGCAACATTCCTGGAGTGTGGGATCGTGTTCGCAGGTCATTGAGACATCGATGTGAGGTCTGTATTCAAGCAGGAGGTGGTCATTTTGAACATCTTCTGTAATGGCAACGACCGGCGGAACGAAAAACGTTCCGGTGATTTTCAATGTTGTGAAGGCCATAACTCGGAAATGAAGCATTTCCGGACATATGTTGTAATGAACTATTTTGATTGTCTACATGTGGGAAATACATACCTGAAATTATGCCGTGTATTTTTGAAACACCCTGTATAATAGTAAAATAGATTAATAAGTACCTAAAGTCATCCTAATGTTATTTTTTAAATGGAGTGTTTGAAATTTTTTAAAATAAAGTTAACTTTGAATAAAGAGAAATTGAAAATAAATAAAACACACTTAAATGGACACAGGAAAAAAGGAGAATAAAAAAGATTGTAATAAACCTACAGTTTTGGAATATACTCAGCATTCTGAAACTGTAGATTTATTACCATCTTTTTTATTCTCCTTTTATCCTATTTCCATTTAAGTGTTTTATTTATTTATTTTCAATTTCTCTTTATTTTAATGCATGCCCGTTAAAGTTAACTTTTTAAGCTTTTTCTCATTTTTCATTTCATGGTGCATGGTTCCTTTTATATAAAAGCAGTCCAATTACATACCGACTTCACATACACTTCTTGAACACCATAAAAACAAGTTGAGTTTAATATCTAGTTGGTAAGAATAAATAGTTAAAATAAAAGGATTAGTTAAAATAGAAAAGCTGATTGTGGTTCTAATAACATGATCCATCAAGATTTAAGGGAAAAAAAAAATAGGCAGAATGTGCGAAGGGTTTCTTGGAATCTTGGAGAATTTTAAAGATATTTTGAACAAAGCAGGCATTTGAGGAGTTTGGTTGTAAAGCATAGTAACTTTCATTTGAAACTAAGTGATATTAATAGGACACTGAGTTGTCATTTTACATCACTTAAAAAACATAGTTATATCTGATAAACTGAAAACTGAAGTTATATACTGTAAAAAATTTGCAATTCTCAGTAGATTTCACAAGTTGGTTTCATGATACAGTAGAACCTTGGAAATCAGAACTAATTGGGGATGTGGTCTGTTCGAATTCAGAAATGTTCGGATTATCCAAAAAAAAAAAAGCATATTAGTATTCTACATGGTAGGCCTATACTGTACACAGTTACAGCTATGGTATTAGCTCCCACTTGCAACGGTGAGACAGAAGAATGCTTGCACTGTGAAAAGACAGTAGCCAATCACGTGAACAGTAGCAGTATCTGCAGTTCGCCGGAGTGTTGCATACTTTTCAGTTGGCTTTTGTTACCAATAGCCTAAAATACAGAGTAAATCGGAATGAGTTATAGTTACGTATTTATCATTTTTAATTTTAAATTAAGTGAATATAAGTCGAGTGTTTTGTTGTTGTAACATCGTAAAGTAAGCAAACGGAAACATAGCTCGTGTACATTAAAATACTGTAGTGATGTTGCATTCCACTAAATACTAGCTTAAAAACTGTTATTTTAATAATATGTTCAGTGCTATGATTAAATACTGTACTTCCTGTACATTGCAAGTGAGATTTAAATTTTTTCCTGCATCATAGATTCAGTTCGGATTATCCGAAATTTCAGATTTGCGATGTTCGGATTACCAGGGTTCTACTGTAGTTCAAATGATTCATGATCTACTTTTAATTCATTTAGGAAATCTGCTTGTGAAGTCTTCTGAATATTGAAGATTTTCATTTATATATATGGTATATTACCAACATTTCACATTTGGTTAAAATATTAGTTATCACCCGTTTTACAGCGGAACCCTCCATTTATAAAAAAAATAATGAACTTGTTTAGATGCAAGCAAGAGGCTAGATTTTTATGAATTCTAAAGTAGCAGCACAATTGAGATACAGAGAATGAAAGTAATGCAATATGTAATCAGATCCAGATCTCAAGAAAGGTGGCTGCTTAACTTCAATAACAAATGAGTCTGGAATATATATGGAAGTCAACAACAGCAATGGCATGCACCATAAATTCATTTTTTAAAAATAAATTAATATTTGGTAAGAAATATGATATTCATATATCTTTTATTTTCATTGCAGTTCCTCCTCGAATAGATACACAGAATATAAAAACAAAGTTAAAAATTAAAGAGAACCAGACAATTTCTCTTTATTGTCCTTCATCAGGAAATCCAGAACCAATAGTTACTTGGCTCAAAGATGGACAATTATTAGTACCAGAGCTAAACCAAAGGTAATGAAACTCTTACCATAATCTATACTGATGCTGGTTACAAGTTTTCATTCTATTTAAATATATATATATATATATATATTTAAGTTTTAAAGAGAGTTGCTTTATTTTATTTTATTTATTTATTTATTTATTTATTTATTTATTGGTGAATTGATGATAAATTGATAGTTATTTTCCAAAGCGTGACTACAGAATCTGCTAGATCATTTCCAAGATGCTTATATGGGATGACAATCATTTTGTTTGAGTAGAAATTGTTGTTTCAAAATTCTTTTTAAGTAGTTTAGAAAGAATTTATGTTAGCCAGCCATTGGTTAATCTCCATGTTTTATAGCTAGAAATTATTGCTATAACTCTTCAGAAACTTATGAATAGGTTGTTCATTCTTTAGAATTTTTAGATCTATAGGAATCTATTAGCTTAGACCTATATAACATGGAAAGCTTTGCAGAGCCATAGTCATCCAAGTAAAACAGTAGGATAATGTAATGTTGTGAGCGTGGGTGGCTTGACAGCCGAGCACTGCGATCTGAAAGATCTATTGTGCTATCCCACGGAAAGAAGGACAGATGTAGAGAAAGGCTGAAAAAGGATGGCTTGAGAATTGCAGGGGAAACGGGAGAACCCCAGGAAAACTGCCCAGCGTGGATTGCCACCATCACAGAAACCCATATGAGAACCGAACCCGGGACTCAGAGGTGAGAGGCCAGAAAAAGTAGGGTAGTTTCATATTAAATACAATAAAACAATAATCACTATTAATCTTGATTATAAATTATTGAAAAATGAACACCTTCGGTTAAAGGAAAACTTCTGTGTTTTTTCTGATGATCCTGAAAAGTCTCTGGTTGTTTCTATTGAAGATTGAAGTTTAGTCACCTCTAACTGTCCTTCAGTTCAGGAGATATCCATATCTGCAGAAAAGAAATCATAAAAATCTATATGTTGGTTTCAAATTATTTCATTCTCAAATAACTTGAATTTTGTTGTAAATAAATATTATTTCCAAAAACCGCTACTGATCACACAGTAGCAGTGTCATTCGTCAACAGGCCTGTATTAATTCTTTAAGACTGAAAGGTGTTGGATTATAAAGATGGTTTATTTTTGCCATTTTCTGGATGAGCAATGCAGAGTCAAAGGATTGACCCACTAGGAATTCAATTAAAATGTTTTATGGCCAATGACAGATGAATTATTTCCAGTCCAATAGACAAGAGAATGTATTGATTATCATGATTTTTTGGAGCATTTAGTGGTTTGCCTGAAGGTTATACAATACTAAGCCTTACCTGCCACCAAATTTTACAATACAATGCTACATTACTCCATATTTAATTTGGTAAGCACAATAATATTTTATTAGGAAATAATGATGTCATTTGGTTAAAAAAAAATCATATCATTGGCCTAATCAAGCTAAAGAGTGTTAGTATGCAAACAGAATTTGGAAAGATATAATTCATCTGAATTATAGGTGTATTAATAGGTGTAGATTAGATTAGAATGTGGCGAATGTGGGCGGCAGGAAGCCAAGCACAGCAGCCAGTAGATCTATTGTGCTAAACCCACAGAAATGAGGACAGATGAGAGAAAGACTGAGAAAGTATGGTGGTAGGCTCACAGGGTAAACGGGAGAACCCCAAGAAAATCTGCCCAGCGTGGATCGTCTACCATCATGAAACCCACATGAGAACCGAACCCAGGACTCAGAGACGAGAGGCCATGTCTTAAGCGACAACACCAACCGCACGGCCATTAACAGGTGTAAATTTCTGTAATAAAACAGGATCAATACTTGTGTGCATAGTTGACCCCTCTTCTTACTTCCGACCTCAATGCAACAATATTTGTACTGTATTGTAGCTCTGAATCCTTCTGTGTTCAATGGAAATCCTTTACAGTCAGTTTTTAGGAGCGATATTGGCACAACATTGAAATGGGTTTTGTAAACAGCACAATTAAAAAAAAATTAAAGTAAAGATAAGATTTGAACTCATCTCTTAATGAAAACCATTTTATATTCTTATTTTACCATACAAATGTAAATCTATATGAAATAATTTGTTCTAAATGTCATAAAATAACAGACTAGTATTTTTCTCATTCATTTGTTATAAACTTTTATTTTAATTTATTTTTTTCTTATTACATTAAAGTATATTCAAGTTTATTTATGTCGGTAATTATATTTTCTTTGAATATCGTTTATCTCATTATATTGAAATCTTCATTTTATTTCATCTATTTCTTGATGTAGGGTTAAACTCGATAAAAATGATCAAGAAATTAATATTTTGCAAAGTTCTTTGACCGATGGCGGTAAATATATTTGCCTTGTTTCCAACGAGGCAGGATCAACAGAACAAGAATTTAAAGTAGAAATACAAGGTAAAATGCAAGAGACGTTGAACTTATTTTTTTCTTAAGGTTTCAATTACAAAATAGACGAAAACTTCTGAAAGAATTATTAACTAATTTAAATACATTTAATTTGAATGTTTTACAAATAACTAAATAGACTTTTATGTTACTCCAAGTTTGTAATTGAACAGCAAATAATTAAAAACACAAGTAAATACATGATTTAATAAAGAGAAATTGAATAAAATGCACTTACTTGAAAACAGGTTAAACGGAGAATAAAAAAAAAAAAATTATAATAAACCTACAGTTTTGGAATACACTCAGTACTCTGAAACTGTAGGTTTATTACCATCTTTTTTATTCTCCTTTTAACCTGTTTGTGTAAATATTTAAATCATGTATTTACTTGTTTTTTTAATTATTTGCTGTTTAATTACAAACTTGGAGTAACATAAAAGTCTATTTAATTATTTGTAAAACATTCAAATTAAATGTATTTAAATTAGTTAACAATTCTTTCAGAAGAATGCACATTAAGCACAATTAAGCCTTCTTGTACATGATTTAATTATTAAGTTGCTCTTAACCATTTCATTAAAAATTCTAC
>JAFIDM010000006.1:50378308-50405939 GCA_023159025.1 Thereuonema tuberculata
ATAAATATAAATATAACTTATATTCAATTTAATATATACATCAGCAAGATGTCAGTTATTGATCTAGTATCAGCGTTCGAACAGATACTACGAAGTCAGCAAAGGAATCGTATTAACAACTCCATTAGTAACAAACCACACAACAGAGCTTGCAATCAGCGACTGCTACTATCACTATGCCAGAAAAGGTGCGCAGTCAAGAGCCAAAACTTTGGGTCATTCATCTTAGTTTTTCCATACACATAAAGCCGCGCACTGAAGTTACACAAGCGGTGATATATCATTTCAATGTAGATATTACCTTCTCATTTATCAGCCCTTCGACATTTCTCAAAGAAATCTGAACATACGATTCTGCTAAAAATATTTTAACGTGCAGTTTAAAATTCAGAAGGATATAGCCAACCATACTTGCACTATTTACAATTTAAAAAATATATAAAAGCACATTAAAACTCACAAACAGTTTGAAGTCCTATGCTTTTAGGACCCTTTGTCAAGTGGTAATAGATTTTCATCGGATTCATTCTCCGAAAACGCTGTCAAGAACTCGATGTGTTGTTCTTTTTTGTCAAAAGCTATCATCTGCTAAAGTCCTGTTTTTGAGCGCCGCATGTTTTTTCTCCTTTCACTGTCACTTGGAACTAGAGCCCATATCCCAAAACATTTTTGATTGATATGTTTGATTACAGCTGTGTAATGTTCTTATCATTCCAGATTCGAAGAACTTATTTTAATAAGTGTCATTTCTTTCATCATACAGAATTGGATTAGAGCTTTTAATTTTATGGCCTGTATTTTTGCAGTGGATTCGTATTGTCTTTTTTTTATAATTCGTACTGGGTTTTTTTAATGGCCGCAATGTGTTCATTCATTCGCACTTTTAGGCATCTTTTAGTTTCTCCTATGTACAGACATGCTTTATTGTTACTGTTTTGCGTCCTTATTCCATAAATGACATTCTGCTTATTTCAATTAATATGATTTTCTCCCATGTTTTTCTTTTCATCCGCAATACTAGCAGAGTGCGTTATGGCGTTCATTGAATATCAAGCCTTTTCTATCGACAGTGTCATCAACAACGTACACTACATATGTCGATACGTTGGTGATTCATTCCTGATCGTAGCTGATAATCTACATGAAAACAATATTAAAGGATTTTAATAGTATTAATTGCAACGTACAATATACTATAGCTTCCGACGAAAAAGATTACCAGATGGAGTTCTCGACAACGTTTCCGGAGAATGATGGCAAGGACGAATTCCGACGGGAGAATGAATCCGATGGAAATCTATTACCACTTGACAAGGGTCCTAAAAGCATGAGGACTTGAATCTGTTGTGAGTTTTTAATGTGTTTTATATCTTTTAAACTGTAAATAGTGCAAGTATGGTTGACCATATCCATACGATTTGTCTTTTAGTTCGGCGGTCCTGTATTAGCAGTGCTTCATTTTCTAAGACTAAAATCTCATTCGTTTCTTTGCTCCTGAAACAGGATAGTGTTGTAGGAATGTCTCAGAAAACATTCCCTTTTGTTTCATACTTCTGCATCACCCTCAGAATGGTGAAGGTTAATTCATCTATTGTTTCCTTTTGTGCTCTTTGAAAAACAGTAATTTATTCAAAAAGTCATAACAAATATACATTATACAAACACTGAACATTTAAGGAATGTAAACCATCTTCTCCAAGTCTCTTTTAACAAATGTATAAAACCAAAAAAATGTATAATATTTCAAATATTATTGAAATATTATTTTTTAATCTCACAATTTGATAAACTTCATTAATCTTTCTTACATCTCGCTTTTTTTCTTACGTATTTGTAAGATTATAGCTAATTTAGTTCAGTATCTTTCTTCAGAACACTAATATTAAACACGGAAAGAAAAGATGTTGGGATTCGCCTTCTGCAGCAAAAGAATTCTCCGACTGTAAGCAAGAAAACCTCTTCAAAAAACTTCAATGCAGGTAATGACATCTTTTACATTGCAAATACTGTGAGGAAGTGCTTAGTTGTCAATAGTTTTGTAATTGCTTTATTTAAAGTAAAAAATTAGAAGAGAAAATAAACAATATAAGGAACTTATATATTTACTTCTAAAAATTCATTACTTTTATTTTATTTTTTTTACTTTATTTTTATGCTTAAATTCTTTTTTGATAACTTATTTAATTCTGAATGTTTTTCTTTGTTAGAATTCCGAAGTATCTGGATGCTAATCTAGTTCCTTGTAATACTTCAGAGGAATACTATCAGGCCCTTCACATCATTTACGAAACACTTACAAATGAATCAAATTGTAACTATGTTAGGAAATGCGAACAAGATTCTTATTCTCCCTTAGTACAGAAAACAATCAAGTTAGAATCAGATACCAGATTAGTAATGAAATTTACAATTACTACAAATAAATTCATTGTCATTCGTGAGTTCTTACAACTTAATGCTTATACACTGTTTGCTAATATTTGTGGTAATATTAGTTTGTATTTAGGCTTAGGTTTGCTCGACGTATTTGACTTTTTTTATTCTATTTTCTATTGGAAGTTTCATTAATAACCATAAACACTAATCAATCCTCAAGACACGAGTTCTTTTTAGCAAATATCAACCACAAGATCTCTGCTAGGAGCTGCTTGTCCTTAATTTGTAAATCTCTAAGCGTAAAATCAATGATTATTTTTTCTAAAATATCTCTTAATATTGTATCAATTAAACTCATTGAATTAAAATCTTACTTTTCTAAAATGGAAAGTAATACTAATATAAATTTTTTTAAGGATAACAATACAGTGTACTATCAATACCTCGAAGTCGAAGGGACGCTAAAAAAAATTCGAGATAGCGAGTTCTCGAGATAACAAGGTCGTAACCAAAATATAAAATTTCACGTAAAAACACAAGATACGAATAATATTCTAAAAATTAGAGTCTTGATAGATAAGAATAAGTATAAATATGTAATCTATATATATAAAAATGAATCTTTCTTTCTTTCTTTGTCCTTTATACACACCTAGGCCCTTTGACCTATCTGGACCAAACTTTGCAGAATTACTCTTTAAGACCCTGCGAAAAAGATAGGCTACCTTAGAACCTGGGACCCCCCCCCCCCCAAGGGGTTGAAAAGGGGTAAAATCCCTGAAATACCCAATATCCATCTGGTGGTGAAAATGAGAACTACACAAGTATTGTGTAAAGTGAAAAATTCGCTCTCCTATGGAGCGCAGGGACACCACACTTGGGTGGGGGAAGGCGACACAAGGGCCTAAGTGTTCAGTTGACGAAGACTCAACATATTTTAAGCTGTTCGATGAAATAGATAAAGATTCAATGTTTTTAGATACATATGGTCATGACCCTTTAAGTTGTATATTGAGTGTTTGGGAAGAAAAAAAAAATGTGTATAACATTTTTTTTTAAAGAATCTTTCGAACTTTGAACTCCCTCTTCAATTATTTTCGAAGTGTGCAATCAACTGCTCTCCAACTTTGAAATATTTGGAGTATTCTTCCTGTCCATAATATAAACATTAAAAAAAGTTTACGTTTCAGGTTTTGTTTACTCTTGAAAGCATTTGACTTATTAATAAATTCAATTAGTACTTCATTTTGAAGTACTAATGAAAATGTCAATTTGCTAATTCTAAATTGACCAGTTTCAGATTTTTTTTAGAGCAATTATATGACCATGGTTTAATTTTTCTCTAATAAAACTACAAAAGGACGTAAATTATATTGATTAAGTGACTGTCTTTCCGTTTCTGCATTACAGATAACACTAGCTTTTAGAGGCGAACGCTTGTACCCTGGTTTCACGGAACTACTAAAAACTGGATTCTTCGCATTTTCTCGTTTCTGAGAACCACGTGACCAGTCAGGGCGGGAGTCGGTAGCGCTGTCCGAGTTGTAAGTAGGTATAACGATAAAAGTAGTTTCCAACATGGCAGCTGTCATACCCACCACGCCTCAATGACAACAACATACAGAATGAAGTGAAGGTGAAACTGTAATTTTAATGAAAATGTGGCGAGAAAATATTGATGATCTGAGGCGAATGAAGCGAAATCGTCGAATTTACGAAAAAATGAAGGTAGAATTTAAAGAATCGTACAAGATAGAGAAAACCTGCGAGGAAATCAAGAACAAAATTGATAATTTAAAATGGAATTAAAAATTGATATTTTCGAGAATATGGAGCTGCAACATCATAAATATAAACATAAAAACAAACTTTTGTTTTGCCCTTGCTGCGAAACAATAATTTTGCTGTTTGGCGCCATTTTGGTTTAGCACAGTCCCAGGATGCATTGCAAAAAACTGGTTTTTCTTCTTCTCCCGTGAAATCACTCACCGTACGATAAGTCGTTTAGGAATACGTCACAGGGCTGAACTAGTTTTATATATAGACTTCTTCTCCCGTGAAACCAGGGTATTAGGGCTCGGTCACACGAGGCGATTTCAGTCGCGCGATTCGAGTCGCGACCCCTCCGGCTGTAGCGATTGCCGGCGTCACGCGAGGCGATTTCAGTCGAGATTTGACTCGCGACCCGATGTTTTAATTAGTTTTAGTTGAAGCATGGACACGGAAGAAATAGCAGCGCTCGCGTATGCCTGTTTGATTAGTAGTAAGAAAAAAACGAAAAACTGCGATTTTGGGTTCATCCAATTATAAAGGAAAAAAGGAATCAAGTTTATTTTATACGCTATATCCACGTATCAAAGAAGATGGTGTCAATTTTTTTAATTTTTGCTGGATGTCCCGTGGATCATTTGTTGAACTGCTGGATATAATAAGAAATAGTTTGACACGTTAGGACACAGTCATGAGAAATGCAGTTACACCTGAAGAAAAATTAAGTCATCACTCTTCGGTAAGTAAATATTTATTTATTTCAGTAGGCAAGTATCAAAGGCAGACATCATAAATTTTATTTATTTTTTTGCTTAACAATAATAATTCAGCAAACAATTTCATATGAAAATAATTACTTCACATTAAAAAAACGACCTTATCTCGAAAGTTTTTGAAAGCTACAAATGTCCGCCTTTGATATTACAGTATATATAAAAAAGCAAAATCATCAGAATAAAAGGTGAATAAATGGTATTCAGGGAAAATAATAAATTTAAGCCTAATAATTTACACTTAATGACAAAATACAAATAATATACTTGAATATACAAATAATATACTTAATATAAAATATCAAAAATATAATGAGAACTATCTCCTTTCAAAAGTTCTACGTCCGATCAAGGACTGGAGTAATTTGAAACGGGATCTGTTTCAAATCGTTGGTCTTGGCGTGGGAGCGCTGAACTACAAGATGACCATATTCTGTTATATTAGCCGTAGAATTAGGATTGTGATATGCGTTCCTGTAGCTATGTATTCCAGTTCTGTTTTCTTGATATTGAGGAGGAGCAAATGTGACACGATAATTTTCCATTTCCGCCTCAATAACGTCCATCAGCTTTCTTTTTAAGGTAAGGATTAAGTCAAAACGAGGTCAATCTGGAGGATTTCAAATCGTTCTGTAAATGATACAAATGAAATATAAAATCTAGAAATTTAAAATATGATAGTTTAAATATGAATGATTCATATCCCTTATTTTTTTTATACATATGATAACTGAATTAATTATATTTAATCTCAAAATCAACTAATTTTTTGGAAAGAATTAGTAGTGTTACTATTTTATTTTAGCGAAAAACATTCCCATTTCGGTTCATCTGAATAAATACAGTAAAAAAACCAGTTCTCGAATTCAACATTTCCAATAAATTCTCAGTAGTCGAATTTAAAAAAAAACCCACAAAGTTGATCTGAAGCAAATTACTTTCGGATTTTTTTTTACAGCTAAAAAGCAGTGCATTTCCCTAGACTTCTGCATTCGAGAACCGGAATATTCATTTGCAATTCCATTTCTGTTAGTTGATGTCAAAATAGCTAAAGATATCATTAAGAAATTTAAAAAAATCTTACATTTCTATTGTTAAGTTAATTCCAAAAATGGCCTCTAGAGGGCTTTAAAAATGAACTTGTCGCATCAAGCGTTTTGAGAAAGAGGGTGGCTTAGGAATTTTTTATGACACTTTCCTCCCATGCTGGCTAGAATTCATTTGTGAGAAGTTTTAACTAAAAGACCTGTTTTGATCAACAACTTATTAGCGCACCTATGATGTTATGGAGTCTGGCCATGCTGGCGATAGCCGTCTCAATAAAGAAAGACAGAAAGGGTTGTCTTCAACGAGATATTGAAGAAACGTTTCTTTTTTTGTTATTCATTTACAAAAAAAAAACACTTAAAAAATCGGAATATTTTTTTATATTCTACGTTAGGGTTTATAATCTAAAAACTAAGTAAAATTTAAAAAAAAAAAAATCTTTTTAAAAAAATTAAAATTTAAAATGAAATGTAAAGTTTTACGACATGCTGATGCTTCCTAGGGGAAATAGCAAATGATTTTTTGATTAATTACTGTTTTTTTCCCTAATAATTAAAAATGTTTAGTATGATCTTTCAAATTTAAGACTGTTGGAAAATTTCAAAAAATTAAAACAAATGTTACAAACAAATTTTTTATTTAAAAATAAATCAATAATTACAGCCAAAATAATTAATTAAAAATCACAAATGAACATGAATTTAACAAATTTAATTCAAGTAAATTTGAAGGAAGTAAAATAGAAATGAAGTTGATTAAAAATGAGACATATCAAAGTCTGCAATATTACATTTTAAACTAACTAAAAAAAAAAAAACCCGAATTGTAAATTTGCAAATAAAATAAGGAAAAATAACAAAATTACAAATTGAATTTCAAGTTCCTTTAAACAGGTCTAAAAGTGAGATATTTTAAATCTTTAAAGATGGATACAGAAATACAAACGCATATTTACCATACTTCCTGGGATTAGAGTGTTGAAGTCTGGGGTTAGATCCGCCAGCACCAAATCCCTACTACTACTATCTGTCGCTTCAGGCTTTATAACTGGACGACAATTTAAAATGTCGTCCATGGCATCGAATAGCTCCCATGTTTTTCGCGAGTTCCCCGAAATGCCATTGTAGTCTTTTAATTTTTTTATAGTGCTTTTTCATATTACGCCACTTCTCGTAGCACTGGTCTGCAGAAACTTGGACTTTTCCAATTTGCTGTATTTCTTTTGAGATTTGATCCCATACAACTTTATTTTTGTACTTGAGGAAACCAAGTTTTCCCTCGTTTTCTCCAAACTGAGAAATTAAGAGCATATAAGTTTCCTTCTTCCATATTCTTTTATCTGCAAAGAAAAAAAAAAAAAAAAGATTGGTATAAATTGACAATGTATATAAGCAATAACTGAACTACAATAAGGAATATAGTGTCTTGATTTGAAATTTAGATGTAAACTTTTTTTTAAAGGGATGTAAAGTAACCAGATTTTAAATTCAATTATTGAATAGAAAGCAACCGATTGTAAAGTGAACAAAGAAAATAATTAAAGAGGCAATGAATGTAAGATGTTAAAACAAAATGATAAAAGAACATACCATCACCACCACCTCTCTGAAGTTACTTCCCCACAGCCACTCTGAACTTAAAGTAAGAAATAAGTGGAGATAAAATAACTTTTTTTCAGCGACACAACCAAGTAACAAAGGAAAGAAATTGCAATAGACTAATTAACAAAAGAAGTAGGAATCTATTCACTTTTCTTTTAAGAAACAGAACGAAGTTTTAAAAAAATTAAATTTAATAGATGTGAAATTGGCCGTGCCGGCGTGGTCGTGCGGTCTCAGGCGTCGGTCTGCCGTGAGGCCAATGTGCCGGTACCCGGGTTCAAATCCCGGTCGAGAGCATGTATGTTTCATCTTTCTTCTTCTGTGTTCATCCGTTTCTCCCTGGGAGTTACTATCTTAGGGTTATTCTGGACTGGATGTGAATCTCGTCCCCCTTCTTGACTTTCACTAGCTTCGCCCTGACATTGTCAGATTGGGCTAGTTCCGTGGTCCATGGTTGGCCAAATTCGATAAAGGAAGGAAGTGAAATTGCCTAATAGACTAATTAATAAAAGAAGTAATATAGTCACTATTCTTTTAAGAAACAGAACGAAGTTAAAAAATACAATAGAATTATATTTTAATAGAAGTGAAATTGCTCAATAGACTAACAAAAGAAGTAGGAATGTATTCACCATTCTCTTATGAAACCGAACGAAGTTAAAAAAAAAATAATAATAATTTAATAGAAGTGAAATTGCAAGTAAAAAAAAGTAAAAATCATCCTATTAATAGGCAAAAGTTGTACAGATCTTTGTAAATTTGTAATTTGAAATAACCAATCACAGTACAGAGTTGGAACACGTCAGGCATGACGTCACGCCCATGTTTAAACATGGAATCTCAAATATTCTTCTCACTTCACCGCGACGGATCGGATTACACAATTATCAGCGTATTGAAATTTTCTTTCCCACAGAAATTAAGTTTACGCTAAAACGCATGAAGTTCATGCATCAAAATTTATCAGTTTGTAAAACCTCGGTTTTTAAATTATTTCGGCTGTGTAGCCACTCGCTCACAACAAGTAGGAGACAATGACGAAGCACGTGCCGTCATTGCTGTCGAGACAGGATTATTGGTATTGGCTGTTGGACATTCGTTATTGTTATTGTTGAAACTGGTAAATCCATTTTTTGCCAAGACGAGCCGAAGGCAGAAGGGAACTACGTACCTTTTCTGGAAGCGTTTCGTCGTATTTTCGAACCCTCATAGCTTCGGCCTGGATAATACTACAGAGCTCAAATTTTCAGGATAAGATGCAGTTAGCAAACTAATGAAATACGCTAAGTTTCATTTATTTAGCTTTTATACTTTGGATTTTATTAATACCTAAAATATGTCGATTCCATCACTGATTGACTCGCCGACTGACTGATGATCATCAAAAACCTCTAGGGGACTTCCTGAAGTCCTAGAAAGCTGAAATTTGGTATGCAGACTAGGAGTAGCACACGAACAACAACAAAAATTAAGAAATCCGTAACTTTCACCCTCAAACCCCTCATAAAGGGGAGGGGGTCTGGCTATGTATTATCGAACCCATATAGCTTCGGCCTGGATAATACTAGAGAGCTCAAATTTTCAGGGTAAGATGCAGTTACCATACTAATGAAATACGCTAAGTTTCATTTATCTAGCTTTTATACTTTGGATTTTATTAAGATCTGAAATACGTCGTACCCTCAATGCTTCGGACTAAATAATACTAGAGAGCTCAAATTTTCAGGATAAGATGCAGTTAGCAGACTAATGAAATACGTTACGTTTCATTTATCTAGCTTTTATACTTTGGATTTTATTAATATCTAAAATACGTCGATTTCGTCCATGATTCACTGACTGACTGACTCATGATCATCAAAACCTCTAGGGTACTTCCTGAAGTCCTAGAAAGCTGAAATTTGGTATGCAAGCTAGGTTTAGCACACAAACAACAACAAAAAAATTACGAAATATGCAACTTTCACCCTCCAACCCCTCATTAAGGGGGTTCGGTTCTTTATTAAATAACAATTTGTGATAGGTATATCCCACCCAAGACATTTCATGTAAAATAAGTTGCCAAGACTCACATGCTCATAACGCTTTCACTGTTAGAAAGATATGAGATCTCATGTAGAGCCAAGCCCCTAACTCTAAAAACCCTATATCCTGGTCAAAAAGTATGGCTTGGCCGTTTCATGGAACTATTTCATCCCACCCAAAACATTTCATGTAAAATACGTTGCCAAGACGCTCATAACGCTTTCACTGTTAAAAAGTTATCAGATCTCATGTAGAGCCAAGCCCCTCACTCTACATGCCTAACTCTAAAAACCCTACTATCTTGGTCAAAAAGTATACCTTGGCATACTCCATATCCTTTACATAACTCCATGGGATTGTCTGTGCGACAGCCACGAAACGGCCAAGCCATACTTTTTGACCAAGATATAGGGTTTTTAGAGTTAGGGGCTTGGCTCTACATCAGATCTCATCTTTTTAACAGTGAAAGCGTTATAAGCATGAGTCTTGGCAACTTATTTTACATGAAATGTTTTGGGTGGGATTTTATTTATTTTAACAAAATTTGGCTTAGTCATTCAAATTATATGAGGGCTGTTGCGGAAGTCATGGCTTTTAAAAAAAAGAGCTTAGAACATCTTTTTCAATCTTGTGTTTTTCAAAAATTTCAGGGTATTTCAAAAATGTGGCATTTGTTTTACTTCCGTTAATATTGCCTCAATTTCGACGAGACTATTCTTTTAGGGCAGCAGGTTGTCATTATGTTTCATGAGAAACCGCAGCGCTGGCTACTACGAAAGTGGTAAATCAATTTTATTTTTTTTTTATTTTAACAATTTTATAATATTTTAACAAATAAGTCGATATTCAAATTACATATGGACTGTTATGGAAGTCATGGCTTCTAAAAAAATTAGCTTAGAACATATTTTTTAATCTTTTTTTTTTTTTTCAAAAATGTGGAATTTGTTTTACTTCCGTGAATATTTCACGGGTCGCAACTAGTGAGCATTAATAGCATTGTAAATATTCAACAAATTACAAATAACAAAACAAGTAAAAAATAATCATCCTATTAATAGGCAAAAGTTGTACGATCTTTGTAAATTTGTAGTATGAAATAACCAATCACAGTGCAGCGTTGGAAAACGTCAGGCATGACGTCACGCCCATGTTTAAAGATGGCGTCTCTAGTATTTTCTCCACTTCACCACGACGAATCGCGATTACATAATTACTATCAGCGAATTGAGATTTTCTTTCCCGCATAAATGAAGTTTACACTGAAATGCATGAAGTTCATGCGTCAAAATTTATCAGAGTTTGTAAAACCTCGGTTTTTATATAATTTCGGCTGTGTCGTTGCTCTCTCAATAATCAACGAAATAGGAAATAATGACGATGCACGTGCCCTCGTTGTTGCCCAGACAGGATTATTGGTATTGGCTGTTGGACATTCGTTATTGTTATTGCTATAACTGGTAAGTCAATTTTTTATTTTATTTTATTTTAACAAAAGTCATTCAAATTATATGTGGGCTATTGCGGAAGTCATGGCTTTTAAAAAATGAGCTTAGAACATCTTTTTCAATCTTGTGTTTCTCAAAAATATTGAATTTGTTTTACTTTCGTGAATATTTCACGGGTCGCAACTAGTAATCAGTAAAAGCAAAAAAAAAAAATAATAATTACATACCATTCTCAGAACAATGGACAGCTACCATATGGCTGACTACTTCATGGTGTGTCAAAAATAATTCTTGGCATACGCCCCATTGCAATTGTGTTTGGTCCATCGTCTGCGCGGGTGAAGAATTTCTGCTACGAATGGTATAACCAAATACCATATACGTCGTATATGGTATTTGGTATAACCCACCTCCTCACCCTTTTGTCACCCGGTGACTCCAACCGGAAGATCTGGTTGGTGTTTATAGACGCGATTGCTGGTTGGCTGGAGTAACCGGGTGATTTTTATAGACGGTCTATAGAATGTTAGTTTTGAAACACTAAAATATAGAAAAGAAGAAAAAAAACGCTAATTAAGAAGTCCAAAATTGTTATATTTACCGCTCTTTTTAAATCAAAAAATGTTATTTTTATTACTGCGGTCCTATATCCGTTGCTAGGCAACCAATGCGCGCTTTTAGTTGGAGCTGTGCAAGCACGTGAAAACAGTATTTTGAAATCAGAAAAACTGAGTTGCACGTCCTTTCTGATTACATTTTTATATGATCCATTGAAATTAATAAAAATATACAAATATGGGAAATTTATAAGTTACTAAAATATATCTTTTTTAAAAAAACTTCTTTCACTTGGAGATTAAACATGAAATAAAAGTAGAGGGGAGATAACGAACGAATCCATAACACTTATTAATGTTTCAAAATGAAATTACAGAACTGGAAATATCTAAGAACAGAAGCAGTACCTGAAGACTATCGTTGTTTCTATGTCACAACTTACCGTTCTGATTTCACTGATGATAGATTTATTCCTTTGCCAGTTATTCCGAAATGTACTTCATATCCTCGTGCTTCAAGACCTATTGTTCAATATACAAGAAAATTAGACGAAAAAGAAAATCCACTGATGGGGTAAGAAGGTATCCAAAAGAAAGAACAGTTGATACAAATCATGATTCAATGTGCTTCGTTTGTTTTATTTGTCACTAATTTTCTGACGCCTAATTTATCTAGTGCAAAAATGAAGGTCATTACTTACAAATTACATATGTAGAAGGAGTTCATTAAGATTTTCTTAAGCACATGTATTCATTTCATAATTAAATGAATCGTTTTCTGTAATCAAAGCAAAGGTCAGTTCACATCAGGTAGAATGGCAAATGAATTAAAAGTTCAAAACTTAACCATAAAATAATTTTATGTAAACATGAACATATATATTTCATATAAAAATAGAATAAGACAACAAACATACGTATAGAAGATGAAAAGATGGTACAAAACTCACGATAAATGGATGAGGAAAAAAAAGGAAGATATATCATTAAAAAGTATATATATGTAAAATACATTTGATATTTATTATGCTAATCTGAAGAATTTCTGGAGCAATATGCATTATTTACGCCTTCACATTTGCAGTTGACTTTTTATTTCCAAAACATTCACATCATCTACTTCATTTTTCTCAGTGTTTAGCAGCTCTACAAGTTCACTCCAAATATCATCAGATTTTTCTTGTGTATTTCTTTTTTGTGTTGCATCCAAATATTTCTCTTTTAATTCATCGAAGTTCACTCCATTGTGAGATAAATAATCATTCCTTTGGGTGTTTAGAGAAGAGCTGATTCTAGGATATTTATCTATAACAAAATCCTTTTACTCTTTAGAATATGAAACTGAATTTCTCTTTTAAAGTAGCATTTTTTTTTTTAATATTTCTTTCTAAAATTTACAAACTATAAGAAATGTTATTTAAAATTACTGAGAGAAAATGAGTAAACATATTCGCATGGGGTTGCATCATTTTTGTCACATTCGAATTTATGTATTTGCTTGACTGCACTTAGTAAAATCAAGCATCACATTTAGCCGCTAATATACAGTCGGTGCTTATGATACATATGTCAAATATGCCGCTTAAAAACGCAATTTGTTTTTGTTTTTTTTTAGTTCTCCAATTTTATTAACACTTTATGTGGTGTACCAATTACGTATATTTGACCAGAATATGATCCCTTTTTGCTAGTAAACAAAATCAGTTTGACCCAAGGGCCCTACAAAATTTTCAGCCAGTGACCTCACGCAAGCTTGATCCGCCACTGGTGGGACCACATACCCCCTTTTGGGAATAGAAATCTACTAAGGAAATTCCTGATCTTCATTTTGAATGTACTTAAGTTTCCCTAACCAAATCCATTCACCTAATGGCTAACATCAGTTTTTACATTCAATTTAGATAAAATAAAATTATACTGTTTTTGAAATAGATTTTGTTTTTATATTTTTAAATATGTCTGCTATAATTTTTCAATATCTTGAATGTATCTGTTATAGGAAAGTATTGGCTGATTCTTATTTAACATTAACAGCAAGAGATTACGTTCCTGTTCAATGGAAATATTCTGGAGAAACGATAGGACGAGTTATACCAACAAAGACGCTAAACAGTGGTTATGTACGGGAATTAAAAACAACAGCCCCAAATACTAAAGAGGTAAATAAGTATGTGATGTCCATGAATACTTTTATTGTAATAAGGCTTGAAAAAGGAATAAAGTATTATTCCAAAAATTCGCCAAGTGTTTATTTTTAAGTTATTAAACTTAAAATGTTTTAAGAAATTGATGTGTTATTTATTATGAAAAGAGGTGTAATTATACTATTATCAACAATTCTAATTACAGTGAATTTTATCAAAGAATAATGGATTTATCAATAAATAAATAAACATCCCAATAGATATATTGGTTAAAAAAAATATTGAATTCACCCTCTCTTTTTTTAAAGCATTATTCTATCTTTAATCCAAATAATTACTCGAGCCTTTCGATGACAACTGTTTCGTAGGCAACATTGTTTATCTGCTTGAAATATGTACAGTTGTTTATCTGAACAGTTTCCTAAAGAAACCAAATGAATAGGATTTTGAAATGTATTGATATGCAATCCTCATATGTGACTTTATTATTAATTTTTTAAGGGTTTCCTTTGCTCATCTCTCCAGTTTAAAATGGAGCAGAGGAGTTTATTTCTTCCCTTTTGTAATTAAAAAAATTCTTTTTTAAATAAGTTGTTAAAAAATTTTGATTAGTTATTTTGAGTTAAGTTTAAGGAAATCCTTTTGTTTATTTCGCAGTCCTTTAGTTTGGAGTCTAATTATTTGGAATCTGTTTTGAAAGCAGCTTTTGTTATTATTTTCAATGAATCTGTCCCAATTATCTTTACCAGGGACCCCTAATTGTGTCAAGAACCATACATTGTTAAGAGCCGGGAAGTTGGTGATTGAAACAGGTCAGGATGGAGCCCATCTCGATATTTCATTTGTAAATTTATAACCTGTTTAATAACAGAACATTCAGATTGACAGTGGTAATAAAAATAATGTCTGATAGCTATAACACTATCACACATTTCCTCATTTTTAAATATATAATATTAAAAAAATTGCAAGGTTCTCAGTATTTACGCAAAATGAGGGAGAGGATGAATGCCTAAAGACTGTCATTTTTTTTTCTTTAAAGTCTAAAGATTAATATTTCTGTTTGTTTTTCCCTTTAACAGAATATCTGAGTTTAAATGAATATATTTCTATTACAACAAACTTTAAAATAATTAACTATTACAGCTATTAACTATTAACTATTTTTTTACAGTTAAAAAAAATCTTTGCGAAACCTGTATCAGAAGATGATCTCTGTACTTGTAAATTTAAATTACCTCCTCTTCCTCCATTTAAAAAAGACCGAGCTACATTGGAAAGGTGTGGGGCTGACCCTGATTATATGTCAACAGAATCAAAATCATCTTTTGCCAAATTAGATTATCACAATGAGGACGTTTCTAGTAAGTGATTATTGCCATAAAATGTTAATACAGTTGTAATTTTCATTTAGAATCAATCGTTTGTTCACTTAGATGTAGAATATAAGAAACAAATCTCAAACAGCAAAATCTGGGAATCATCTTAATTTTATCTGATATATGTTTGTGTCTGATGTGTTATTCTTTCTCTTTTATTGTTCTTTTACAGATTTTTCATGTAATTTATTTTCATCTATTGTTGGACCTAGAAATGTAAATTAGTTTTATTTTATTAATCTTCATTAACGAAAAACTTTATTAAATCTTCATTTCTTATATACAATATTTCATCCAGATAATTTCTGAACTTCTTCAGGCTTTCTCCAAAAAAATAATTTATTTTATTTTATGTTTCTTTATATATCTTCCCTTTATATTTTTCACTTCCTTCATATTTCACACATTTTGAAATGTTTAATTATTTTGCAAAGCAATAAATAAACCAACAACATCATTCATTACATTAGTTATCCAATTTTAGTTTCAATAATAATCTTCAAACAATCTTTCTCCTTACAATTAAATAAAACTCGTATAAATGTAATTATTATCCTAAAATTTCATTTTCATATCAATTTTTTTATGATCCAACAAATTATTCATGAAAGGGTTAATTTTAAAAAAAAATGGCAGATGAAAACAAAAAATAAATTATTGTTTGTTAGAACAGTCACTGAGAAATGGAGATTATTGTAGATACTGCAAATGGGAAAATATAACAATACTCAGTAAACAACAATGGATATAAACTGAAAGTTATGCTTAAATGTAAAAAAAAAAAAAAAAAGTTTGGAATTTAAATTTGGATTGTTTAAAGATTATTGGTGTAGGAAATTATATTGGATAAGTAATATTTTTGCTATGTTTATTACTTAGTAAAATAATTAAGTCATTCTTGAAAATGGATATATAATTTTATATGAAACATGTCAAAAAATTAAAATTATAACCTAAGGAAGTATTGCTTGTGTTATTGTGAAAAACAAACAAAAGACATATAAAGAAGGTAAAACAGTGGACATTTTTAAAGATTTCGTAATATTGGTGGACTAAACTCTTTGAATCTCTTCATGAAGATTAACATTTAGTTCATTCAATTGCTTTTCAAGAATAATAATAAAACAAAAAAAAGTACTTTACATTTTATTTTGAACTTGTTGCAATCAAATTCCATTTCTCTTATTTTTCTGAGAATTCCTTAATCACCTTTTTAAAGAAGTCTCTTTGGCACTGGTAATTCCCATCATCCTCTAGTATCAGTGGCATGTACAGAATCCTTCAACCAATCACTAGACCCCCCCCCCCCAAAAAAAAAAAAGAAAATAGGGTCTACACTACACATTGTGTGTTGGGGGGAGGGGTCAGTCTCCTATTCATTCCTGTTTCTAGTATACATCATAGAAAGACCTCATAAGAGTTATCCAAGGAATGTGATTAATGTAGAGTAGAACCCTGGAAATCCGAACTAATTGGGGCTGTAGTCTGTTCAGATTCGGAAATGTTTGGATTATCCGAAAAAAAATTAGTACTCTACATGGTAGGCCTATACAGTACACAGTTACAGCTATGGTATTAGTTCCCACTTTGTAACTAGTTAATTGAAAGTTACTATGTTTTCATATAAACATGAGTACTACATAATTAAAAAGGACATATTGTTAAACAGTTCATTAAAATATATGTACGTAAATTAAAATACTGTAGTGATGTTGCATTCTGCTAAATACGAGCTTAAAAACTGTTATTTTAATAATATGTACAGGGCGATGATTAAATACTATACTTCCTGTACATTGCAAGTGAGATTTAAATTTTTTCCTGCATCGTAGATTCTATTTGGATTTGCGGGGTTCGGATTACCGGGGTTCTACTGTATATGTTATAAGGTCAGAAGTTGCTTACAATAATTTTCAAATTTCATGAAGTATTAAAAGTAATTTTAAATGTTATAAATTCAACTTTAATGTGTGAAATGAATATTTATCAAAAATCGAGTTACAAATAAAAAATATTGCACATATTTAAAAAAAAATAACATAAAACATATTACCTTTGTTTTGCAGCTAAAGATGATCTTGCAGTTTTAAGCAGATCGAAATGTCTTGGCTTATGGTCATATGTTTTTTTGTTATTTTTTAATTGTGTGCATTATTTTTTATTTATTTACTTTTAGAAATTTACTTTTAGAAATATTTACTTTTAGAAATATAAAAATTATACTTTTTATAATTCAAAACCATTTTCAGTAATTTTTGTCTTTTATAATCTTCCCAAACTACTATATAATTCTAGGAATATATTTAGAATGCTTTCAATAATTTTAAAGTTTCATTTAAGGCATATTTAATCTTTCAGAGGTACACCTACTTAGCTATATTTGTATTCTTTTGATTGCATTTTGTTATCTCATTTATTTATAAGACGTAGCAAAAGTACAATCACTTTATTCCTATGATTTTTCTTTTCATTTTCTAAATTGTAAAATAGTTTAAGCAATCACTATTGCGATCAGTTTTACTTGAAAGAATGACTCATGGGTTTTTCTTATTCCAAAACAAGCATTTCTTGTTGCTTTTGAACTTCAACAGATTAAACTCATTTGAGAAAAGGACTTTGCCGTATGCCATAAAAGATTGAAGTAATTGTTCCCAACCTTCATATTATCTTCTCATATCCACATCTCTTAACTTGTTAAAAATCTGCATTACTACCTTTACAACCAGCTTTATTATCATACATGTCTTCATTATGTTGTTGATATTGAACCCCCTCTATTCTTGAATCTGTTAAGTAACTTTCAGCAAAGCAAAAGGCTGCTGAATTTTGTTAATGTTATTAGTATCTTTAACGAAAGTGAAGGAGAAGCATTAGGATCCTAAGTGTTTCAGAATTATTGGTTTAAAATACAAAAAAATACTCGGGGAGAGGAAAAATGTTATCCTTCACTTAAAAGATTTATCCACAAATCCAGGATCTTACAATAAGTAAGAAAAGAGCTTTCTAAACTCTCATGCATTATTTGATCCGATCATCTGATTAAATCAATCATGACAATTTCAAAGTCTTAATCAAAGAAAATAAATAAATAAAGGCATATCTTTCTAAAGTTTGGATAGATTGTTTTCGTTTGAAAATGCATCTGTTTTCTTCTGATATGATTGTAAATAATTTTCATTTTTATTTGAGGACTTTTCATAATTAGTCATTTATATCATGCAAGGAATTCAATTAAAAGCATTAAATATTTCTTTTCATTTCTATCTTGTTACCTTTTGATATTAAATTTTAAGAAGTTTTTAATATAAAAAAAAAATCCAGTGACTAGTTTACAATGGAACCACTGTTTAAAGCATATTTAGAATGTTTTGTTCATATACATCAGAAAGGCATACATTTATTTCATTTTTTCCTTTCTTAGGAGATTTATATCTGAAAGATATTGGACCAAAAGACAGTAGTGCCTCCTGTACTGTGCATAATAAGCCTAACCCTATAACCTCAGAAATCTCCGGAATGGTCCACATAAGTACCAGATCAACAGAAGATCAAGTTCCTGTGACATACACTGACTTTCAGTGGAGTCCAAAGACCCGTTATATACCAAAAGTTTCCCCTTCAAGCACTAAACGAAGCGGATTCACTCTAAATGTTTCAACTGATTGTCCTTATCTAGTAAGTCTCACTTCATAGATCTCATAATAGTATCAATAAAATACTGTAACAGAAAATTTAACTGGAGCTTAAGAAACTGTAATGAATAGGTTACACCTAGAGAGAATGACAGAGACTTGGATGCCCAAGAGAATGCTGAAAGGAAGATTGTATTCTAGAAAGACAAAAGGACGACCCAAAACAAGATGGTTGGGCAACATGACCACAGACTTTGTTGGGATGGGAATAAAAGGATGGAAAAGTAAAGCAATGGACGGATTGAAGGGGAGAGGTGTTGTTCGAGAGGCCAAAACCCACCCAGGATTTTGGCCTCTCGAAGCGCCAGGAAAGAAGAAGAAGAAGAATGAATAGGTTACAGATTCTTTGTAGTGTGATACAATTGGTTACTGTTTAAAAAGCATTTGTACAAATTGTAACTTATTTACTATTCTTTGATTAGGTGTGAACGGTGCAAACTATAGTTCTGTTTTGATCGTTTAAAAATCATAACTGAATGATTAATTAATTATGAGTAACTATGAATAATAATGCCACTGTTACATTTACATAATTGTTTTCATTTCTATCATTGTAATTTTTTTAAAATGATAACCCATTGATTTCGACAGATAAGCTTATTTATCTGTATGATTTTAATTTTCTCTTAGAAAACAACATATCTGCGTGATTTTTATTTTAACATTTTCAAATTTACTGTCCATATTAACTGATTAAGGAAAGAATTATTATTGAAATGATAATTAAAATTATTATCAATTTCTACTTTCTTGGCCACTTTCTTTGAAACTTGAAAACATGCAAGAACATTATTGATTAGTAGATCAGAAGATAAGGACCTACTAACTGGAGAAGAGAAAATAGACAGAAGATTAATTGTGGATTCTTAGGAAAATCAATTTGCATGTGGATTCTTTGTTTTCAAAGAAAATGTGGATTTTCATGTTGTGTGTTAAATTTGAAGAGTCCAAGATGTGGTCACCTGCAGAGAAATACAGATCTACTGACAAAGAAATATGTTTCGAATTGATGTAAAATTCCAAACACATTTTAACAACATTACAAATTACGTCAGATTTAAGAAAATTTCCTTCTTACTGTTTCTGTTTGTTTAGCAAAATGTTCTGCACGTTTAAATTATAACAAACTGTGTCTGTAGAATAAGTTAGGAAACTTTCTGTTAATGTCATAATCCTTGTCAGTTAAATCTGAGCCAAAATAAAGCCCAAGACTGGTCTGTGAGTCGTTAGCCATCCCGAAGCATTACAGTTGATATGATCAAGACAGAGAATTATGATATCTGTGTTGTTTGCCTATTATAAATGGAAAGATCAGATTAATAAGGCTTTTCAAAATATTTCCTGCAAGCAAAATGATAATAAAAGTTGAGCCACCATGAAAATACCAAAAATAGATAAAGAGGATTTAGGAAATAATTTACAAAAAAATGGTACCCAAGATGGCCACCCAAGTGGCCATTGCAAGTGCTTAAAGAAATATGATGTTGCCATGCCCAGTTGGTAGAAAGAACAGAAAAAGAATGAGAACAAATGAAATTTAGACAAACTTAGGGGAGAGAGAGAGACACTTAAAAGGCTGTCTCCCAAATTTATAATTTTTGTTTTTCTTTTGGTTTGAATGACTTATTGATCTAAATCTCTGAAAACTATTCTGGGATAGTTCAATAGAAACAACTTTGATAGAATGCATTTAGCACTGAAACCATTAAAATAAATCAACAGATAAATTAAATAACACAGTTTGTTGACTGAGTACAATCGTATTTTGATGTATCACAGTACTGAGTTCAGTTCCACTAAAAATTTGCGTGACTTCCAACTCTTACCAATGAACTGAAATGAAAGATATTTGATGTAAAATAACATTGTGGTTAATTGGTACTATTATAAAATAATGCCTTTATAATAGGATATACTCTTCTACAAGGGATTTTCACACTCCGGACGAGTTCTACTCAATATTTCGGCCTGGTTCCTTGAGCCTTCTTCAGGAGATGATGAGATTTACACGAGGTTTGCCGCTTCTACTTTATTCATGTCTCAGACAAATTATTTCCGTCTCATCATCTCCTGAAGAAACTGAGCCAAAATATTGAGCAAAACTCATCCAGAATGGCAAAATTCCTCATACAAGAGTATAATTATCATGGCTCACTTTTCCTTTAGAACCAAATTGAATTCTATTATTTTTACATTTTTATTTATTTACTTTGTTTACTTTATTTACAGCAAATATGTAATGATTTGAGACTTAATATTTATTACATTCTTAGGTCTTAAATGTTTCATAATTCAGAGATGATTAAATTTACCTGTTTTCTTTTGTATAAATAGGGGAAGATACAAACAACCCATGGAATTTGTTTACCAAGTGGGCAGATACCATCCATGAATAAAATAGAATCTACCAGGTAGTTTTATAATTCATCTTTTGATGATTAACTTGATGATTTGTTGAAATGCTAGTGTTGTAAAATGATTTTGGTAAAAAAAAAAAAACATGTTTCAAAAAGTCACCATTTCACTAGTTAAGTTTCCACACTCATTTATTAGATGTAGACTAAAATATTTAATAAATGCAACCCCCCCCCCCCATTAATGACAAGATATCAAGTTATTGATTTTTATATTTGATGTTACAAAAGAAGATAAACGATATTATCATTAGTTCTGATAATATATGAGGATCTTCAATAAGTTCGTGCAAAATAATAGAAAGAATACATTTACTCAAAAAATTTTATTCACAGCTTTACAACATAATACCCATCGACTGTGGTTGCATTTGTTTGAACCAACTACAGAAGCACCCAGCCCAGTCCACAGCAGACACCTCACGTATTTCATGTAGGTATGCCTCCAGAGCCTCTTTGTCACTTTCAAAACGTCGTCCCCGTAACGTTGGGAAGAGAAAGAAGTCCAGAGGGGCTAAAGCGGGAGAATAGGGCGGGTGCCCCAGTTCGTTGAGTTTGATTTCCGCCAGAAACTGCTTGGTTAACGTCGCAGTGTGTGAAGGCAATTGTCATGATGCAGTAGCAGGCCTCTGCACCCAGTCCTCGGACCAACCTGGCGATGGTTTCCAGCACATGGGGTAGGCAAACATCCGTGTACCACTTTGCTGTGACAGATTTCTGTGTTTCCAGTGGTACTGTGCACACATGTCCGCTTCGACGGATTAACATTGCAACCATCATTTTTTTCACACTTCGTTCGCGATTTAACTTCAGTGGTGGAGGTGTCCCTTTTTGCTGCCATTCGGATGACTGTTGTTTCGTGAGTGGTTCATAGTGATATACCCAAGTCTCGTCATCTTCTAGTACCTCACTCACAACATTCGAAGTACCTTTGTTGAAACGCCGCAACATTTTCTGTGACCACTCCACACGAGTGGATCTCTGTTCAGCAGTCAATTGATGGGGTATCCAATGACTGGATAAGCGGCTGAATCCCAAATACTGATGGAGGATGCCAAAACACTTCCCGATGAAATGTTCAACATATGGCACAAATGTGCAAAGCTGACATGGGGGTCTGACACAACAGCTTTCTGCACTGCTGTGATCGATTCCGGTGTTACCGCACTCACAGGGCGACCTTCTCTAGGTGCAGCTTTAAAGTCTTGCACTACACAGCGGAAATGCCCATACCGCTTATAAATTGTACGGATGGAAGGTGAATCATCCCCAAACACATGCTCCAAAAATAAGTGACATTCGGCAACTGAAAGACCTTTTTTTTGAAGTCGTAGAAAATCATAGCACGACGACGTTTCGAAAGTGGCAAAGAGGCTCTGGAGGCATACCTACATGAAATAGGTGAGGTGTCTGCTGCGGACTGGGCTGGGTGCTTCTGTAGTTGGTTCAAACGGATGCAACGATGTATAGATGTCGACGGGTATTATGGCGAAAAGCTGTGAATAAAATTTTTTGAGTAAATGTATTCTTTCTATTATTTTGCACAAACTTATTGAAGACCCCTCGTATATATTAAAAGCTCCATCTCATCACTTTTATTGAAACTGTCATTTTTTTTATTTCATAGAGCTTTGGCCAATATTTTGTTTAAATGTTTTCTCAGCTTGTGAAGAAACAAAAATTATTTACAATTTCACTTCTTTAGAAATTGTCTGAATGCTAAATAATCATTGAACTTAGTTTACAGACAGATAAGTGTAATATGCTTTTAGCAAATAAAAGGTATAATAATTACAATTGCACTAATTGCTGAAAATAGATTACTGCTAAATATATCTGATAATTTTGTAATATTGAATTTATATTCCATCATCAATAACAGTGTGGGTTAAGGTAGACAGAGGTAGTTTACATACAAGGTTTTTGGGACAGTGGAGATAAAGTTCAGTGATAAATTAGCAAACACTAGTAGCTCAAAAAATGCAAAAGGAATGCAATAAAAAACCAGAAAATTATTTCCTCTTTTCCCTGTCTTTTTTTTTTTTGTATGTGTCTGTGTGTGTGTTTATGTTATCTAATTTTATGTTAAATAATTCCATAAGAATTTGCTGAATTATTTTCTAGGAATATTTATTAACATACAATTGAGAGGCACGTGTAGAATCACAGAGAAAATTTGATACAGAAACAAGAAGTAAAATTTTATGTAGACTATCTCAGTTTATTAACATGACAGCTTACTGGATTTTGTTAATTTACATAATTTGCTAGATAACTTTTATATATTGCATGCTTATCTTTATAGATACACTTTCACTATTGAAAGACTTCAGAGCGAATTTATATGAGATGCAGAAAGTAGTATTTCTGGATTTTTTTTGTAAAAAGAAAATTTTAATATTTTCATAATGTTATTATTGTTGTTCTTTAGTGGGAGATTAAACTGATTTTTGACAAACAGCTTTTCTTAGCATTGAAAATAAAATATGCATTAAACAGGATAATAGCAAAAAGAAGCCTTCAGATTCACTGATGTTTCAGTTATTTTCAATTATTTGTTTTCTTTCAATGGAATTATTTGCAATCTTTAATGTATTGTAACTATTCCTTGTATACCAATTTGTTTACAGAAAATCACTGATGTACTCTAACATTAAATACTTCTAGATTTCAGTCTGTGAGGTTTCCTCAATATCACTGATAATCAATAACGCACAAATATCCGTTTGAGTGGTAACTATAAATGCCAGTGTAATTGAAATGAATAGTTTAGAACTCATCTTCAGCAATTGCAAATAAACACCATAAATATGCAAATAATGTAAATAAATTCATTTGTTTGTAAAGATTATTTAAATGGGTTTAATTCTTACAAGAATTGTAAACTTACTTACTTAATAAAGAAGTTAATTTTATTTATTTATTATCACAAGAAATCAAAAGTGACAACTTCCCTCAAATACTTTAATACAAATCCTTCAATTGAGTATTTTTAAAACTTTACAAATTATGTAAGGTCTCTAAATTCCAGACTAACAATTAACATTGTATTTTAGTACATTTCATAATACAGTGTTGTTATTTTTTTTGTATTATTCTTTAAAATATATTTAGCTTTATTTTAGTGTTGTGCTCTTTTCGAGTGGTACACTTAATAAAACTTATCATTTATTTATTTATCAATTCTTTCAATTTATTATGATACTATTTTTTTTAACAGTACACAAATTGATTCTTATCCATGGCCAAAGGAAGAAGAAACTAGTTCTTCTCAGAAATACCCAAGGCCAGGTTGGGGATATTCCACAGGGTATTGTATAGGCAACACACCTCGAGGATTCCCTGGAGATTGGAGTGCTACAACAGAACCATGGATGACAACAACACTGGAAACGTAAGATTTATTTTATTTTATAATTGTAAAAGAATCAATTTCTTAAGCAAAAATCTTAACTTAAAAACTGATTTTCCTTTAAACATACATACATTTCTTTAGAAATAAAATACCTATTGCACTCAGCTAATTTTTTTGACTCCTAACCAATCTCTCGACAACACATTTTCTATCTAACCTTAAAAAGGTTGATCGTCAAATTCTGTTGTATGTTGGGGAAATTGTTGCCTTTGTTGTTTCTGAAATTGTTGTCATACAACTGAATGGATGGTAGACAGGCGATTATAACATTTGTAGATTAGCTGTTGTTGTTGATGGTTTTGTAACAATGTTATTTATCACAGAAGAACTTCTTAACACAGAGACAGAGCCTATTAGAAGTGCCGTCACTAACAGTAATTATTATTCAGAAGCTAGAACAGGTCACATCAGTAGAATAACTTTATCGCCAGGATCAGTATTATAAGCCCACACTGTGAGAAAAATTAATATCGGATAAAACGGAAAATGCTGTTTTTCTCTTGATGCTAAATGGAAGTTATCACAAATAATGTGATTGGCCTGAGGAAACTGTTTGATTCTTTGAACAACTTCCTTCTAGAAGCATTAATGAATTCAGCAATTTGTAATTAGTCTAACCTTTAGATAAAAACAAGGTTATAGGCAGAATCTGAGTCAGTTTAGTTTGTCGAATTAAATAAAGCAGATAAAGTGGAGGGTTCTAACATTAGGGAACTGTTAAGAAAATTCACAAAAACCACACAAGAGTAATCGTACTGTAATAACTAAAGTAACTTAAAGCCTCTTTAAAATGTTATTTTTAATTCTTTTTTATTATTGTTATTTATTTCTTTTAATGTCATGAAAATGATACAAACAAAAGGCCGTACATTTGTATTCCAATTCAAATGACATTCACATTTTCTGAAAAAAAAAATAAATAATTAAAACCCACATTATTTACTTAAATTATCTGGAAGCTGAGTGCTTTTAATCCTATCAATTGATGAACAAATTAATTGATTTTGCTAAAAGGATGAGTATTTATTGTTTATGATGTAGAAATCCATTGTTTAGTATCTTTTCCTTTGGGAATTTTTGTCACCTTTCTCACTAATTTCTCAACAAATAAAAAAAAACCTTGAAAAAATTTCAAAGTTAAATCAGTTGTAGTCCTTCAATAGGCATACCAAATTTCACAAAGATCTATCCATCAGTTGAAAAGCTATTAGATACATACATGGACACACACAAGTTTGATGGACTTCACTTTCAACAGAAAAATAGGCTAAAAAAAGGATCTTTTGAATATGTGCCATTTTCAGCTCGTATGTACGTAATTTATCTAACTCGGGAAGTTGAATACATTGTAATATACAATAGGAATTAAAAGATGACGACCTTACATATAACTAAGGACTCTGAAAGCACTTAATCTTTTAGAAGAAATACCCAATGAGGAGCATCTTCACAGAAGATCTCCTAAAATAAATCAGAAGCTTATTGGATTATAGCAGTTATTTTATTTCTGAAGAATTGTATGTTTAACATGTATGGTTTACAAAATTGAATAGTTTAATTAAGAAGTTTATTTGTTGATGTTTAGTGAAATATTGTTATATTTGCTTATTAAATTAATTATCCATAGCATCTTTCTTATCCTCAAACAACTAGGCTGGTCCTGAGGCTACTGGGATGTCAGCCACATACTTGGTTTTTCCCTTTCGGTTGCTGCTGTCTGAGAATGGCAGGATGACTCTGTATTGTTTTTGATGCTCGTTTATTGAGAATGTAATTTTAATAGCACATGTGACAGAAGCTATTCTACATAAGGATGAAACTGATGAAATAAAATAAAAAAATAAAAGCAGAGGAACGTGGGCTTGTTGAGAGGGAAGGTTGAAGAAGACTTCACCAGCCTTTGGATAGATAGAGGAGAGTTCAGATGTTATCCACCACCTACTGAATTTTATCCAGGCTTTGCTATATTTAGTATCGAGTCTAGGATAAGAACTAAGATTGCATGGCTATCAGCAGACATTAATGATGCAATATATTGAAACCTACTAACAAGTAAAGGTCTGTATTTGAAGAGAGAATTGCAACCAATGGACTTTGCTGATCACATCCAACCATAGGAGTCAAAGGCTGTTAAAATGCAAAACTTCATTAAACTCTACTAACCAACCATGCACAGCTCAATTCAGATTTGTCAACTGTAGTTCCTTTTTAAACAGTATTTCCTGCAAACAATACAGTTCCTTGTCTTAATCAGAAATAATACAAAATAATAATTGTTGTTATAACAAGTAGCAAGCAATCACCTGTACAAAAGAATATCATTGAATACAATGTTGGCATTTAGGATATTTATATTTTCAAAAACACTACCTCGCTATGATATGAAATCCTAATCACTGGTGTGCTGGAGGGGAAAGTTCAGTGATTAGGACTTTCATAACTCACCCCATTCCGCATTCCTGTGTAAGCTAGTGATCCTAATTACCTAAGAAAGCATTATTAACCATTTATAAATAACACATTTCAATCAAATGTTATTGAATATTCTCATCATTAGTTTACTTAAATTTAATCAATAAGAAAAGATTTTAAGTCAAATGATTAAATTCAAAGAAATGTTTATTAAAAATATGAAATACTTAATTCTTCTTTAGAAAATATTACTAACAGTGATCACAGATATTGAAAACCTTAGCATTGGTGTCAATGGTCCCACATCAGCAATGGTAGTATCACTGAAGTTATATATCATGGGAAGAAGAATTTGAATGGAATATATATTTGTGATCTAGGACCACTGATCAATGCTTATCACAAAGTCCCTGGCTCATCCATTCTGGTAGGGGAGAACCCAATAGTGTCTTTTTGCTTTTGAAAATACATAATAAAATGCACTTGTTAAAATGAAAATCAGAATACTTCGTGCATTGCATCATCAGGGCGGCACAAACATTTAGGACAACACAAGACAAAAGCAAGTGGTGATTGTA
>JAFIDM010000006.1:50410477-50443072 GCA_023159025.1 Thereuonema tuberculata
TTTCCCTCCATTTATAAATGATTACGGACGTTAAACTTGCTTTCTATAAAATATAAACTTTTATAGAAAATTCTATATAACTTGTAATAACATCAAAAGATTTTTAATCTTTTTAGCTAATTTTTCTGTCTCTTTATTAATTCAGCAAAAATATCTTCTTTGTCTCTAGCAAAAATTCCATATAAATACAAGCAAATACATATTGTTTTTAAGTGTTTTAGTTTGAACTCTGGAAGAGGTTTATTTGAAATGTAAATGAGAAACCTTTGAGCCAAATCAAATTACTTGTCACAGCCGATTATTACAAATAAGCATGAAACAAGTGTAAAACATCAATGGTTCCTAGACTTCTTCTGGATTTCATGGAATGGTTAACTTAATAATAAATTGTAGTGCCATATTTTTTAAGCAAATAATGCGCAAACACAAAACATAACTATAAAATGAATAACAAAGTTTATGTTCAGCTAAATTCTAGTGGACCAGCATTTTAGAAGTACAGTATGAGATTGTAAATTCCTAGTCTTGTTAATATATAATATTCCTTAATTTACGAATGCTAAAAATTACAAAAAAACTGTAAAACCTCTTGGAAGATTTATATTTTTCTACACATGATTGCATCTTATATCTCTCAACTACTTCAATCGCCATATTTAATCTAATATCTTCAGAGATTATTTAAAAAAAAAAAAAATCTTTATCTTTCATTTACAACAACTACAAGAAACAAATTTACACTAAAAATTTAATGTGTGCAACTAATACGACTTTATAACTTTAAAACTGATAACAAAAATCTAAAAACAAATAAAACCATTACTTTCAGACAGCTTTACAGTGTCCTTTTTCAAACATTTCAAACATCTCTAGTTGTAGAAGGATGTTTGAAACTAGTAACAGTTTTATTTCTGTTTTTAGATTTTGTTTTTAATCGATTTTAAACTTATAAAATAAATTTATATACTCAACTGTCACATGATTTATCTTGTTTTTTTTTTTGCCAAGAGACAAAATCAAGCAACGCTTAAAAAGATGACACCAGAAAAGTTAGAAATATAAATAAATAAATAAGTAATAAATAATGAATTCTTTGAAGAAAAAAGAAAAAGTTCAATTTATTAACTTAAAGGAAAAAGATTAAAAAATTACTCTACAAATTCAGTAAAAAGCATAAGAATGTTTTTTCTCTTTTTTGTCCATTGCGGGACGATATCCTAATGAGAATATTCTAGCTGTAGGTTTCATGGAGATGTTCTTAGTATTGGATTTTGAATGCCATGGGGGAGAGGTTTTACTATTGAATATTTGTCTGATAATGTTCAGCTAAATTTTAAAGGAATTGATTAGAAGTAGTTTGTGGGAAGGATATTTATTATAATGGATTTACATTGTTGAAGTTGATTCATGAAAAACAAAAATCAATGAAATGAACAATCGTTTGCTTTTACTCCAGGGAACTGTAGAAGATCCATAGTCTTTTATGCATGCAGAGCTTACAACGAGGGTAAATATGACTGATCAGTCCTAACAAGGACGATAGCTTAAGGTGTGAAAGCAATGATTCACTGATTCCCATTTTTCATATTACATTATATGCACGTGAAACTCTCCTGTTAAAGAAGTCGGTTCGTAGAAGATGTATCTGATGAAATGTAGTGAGTTCCTGATAGATACTGGTGTTTTGGGTAAGGATTGAATCAAATAAACAAGGATTGTTTAGTTGCAGTTCTAAATATAGTAAAAGAACTTAGGAATTGGCAACAGTTTTACATACTCAATGAAAGAATAGCTTTTTTTGTTTTCATTGATGATGGTCGTTTCACAAGGCTATCAATATACACTGACTGCTCAATTGAAAGTGGACACCTGTGGTATGGAATAGAGGCTTTTTTTACAACATATCTAATAGCGCATACTGTGGCCTTTTGGCCTAAGCACAGCATCCACATGTCATAGCATGCTCTCCACCAGTTTCTGATAGCAAGCAACCGGTATTTTTGCTCACTCCTCCTTCAAAGCCTGCAGAAGTTGGATGCATGTTTGCAGTCGCATCGGACGTGCACGAATCTGGCGCTCCAATTCATCCCACAGATGTTCAATAGGGTTGAGGTCCGGACTCTGGGCAGGCCGCTGAAGTTCCTGAACATTATTCTCCGGAAACCAGGCGCCGACAACACGAGCCTTATGGCACGGCACATTGTCTTGCTGGAACACAAATGGCCCTTCAGCGAACTGCGACCACAACATACGAACTATGGAATTGTCTAGAATGTCCAGATACTGTGTGGATGCCTTGCTCCCCTCTATCACAACAAACGGACCACGTTCAAACCAGGAGAAACACGACTACACCATCACACCACCACCGCCAAACTTCACTGTTGGGATGACACACTCAAATGTCCACTTTCAATTGAACAGTCAGTGTACTTAACACCTATAGTAGTTTTTGTTTTGCTTTAAATAACCTAAGAAAGATTTCTGATACTTCTCAATGATTTTGTGATTCTCTTAAATTAAACAAGAGCACAAGCAGATCAATATTATAGAGAGAGTGCAAACGGTAGATAATGACAATTAAAATATTTTTCACAAACCTGCAGTTTGAGGTTATTGTAAGCACTGCTGTTTTTCACCATGACTTCTATTAGTCTGTGAGTGTGTGTGTGTAGGAGTTTTAAAGGATTTTCCTTTATTGATTAATCTTTTTAACTGTTTGCCTTTATTCTTCACTAGTGTTTGCTTTTAGTGCTTAAAAAAAAAAGAGGGGGGGTTTAACATTAATTAAACAGCAAAGCACAAAGAAAAGCTAAGAGATCAACCCCCACATTATTAAGAAGAAGAATGGAAGTTACATCAGTGTTAGTTAGTTGAAAGAAATTTTAAAAATTACGCAAAAATAAAATTATGCAAAAAGATTTACATAATATATTAAAACAGACATTACAAAGCTAAAACTTATTGATTCAATCAATTGAAGTTTGCTCTTAATTTAAAAAAATAGTAACCTGCTTTTTACAATTAAAAACAGCTTTTAGTGATGTATTAATTGCAATAATTGTTTGTTATACATTTTCTATAGGCATTTTTGGTAAATTAAACATTTTCTATTCACGTCAGTATATTTCAGAAATTATCACTGCTTCATGAATAAACGTCAGTTCACAACTGCTGTTCACCTCTTCCTTCTCGAGTTCCCAAAGCTTTTCTGTTGGACAGAAATCAAGCGATGAATACTATTTTTCAGAGATTCATTTTCTAAACAATGAACCAAACATCAGTTTTGTTCACAATATGCATGACAGTTAGAAATCTTAACTGTCATTTCTGGTGTATTTTATTTTTTCTAAGATTTAGATAAAAGGAAAATGGAGGATGAATCAAGAAAATATCCATTTAAAAGAGCATTACTAAAAGCCATTCATTTCAAATGCTCATCAACAGATCTCATTCAACATTCCCTGCAAGAAATCTTTCCTACTTGATAAAAAGGATGTATATATATATACAATGTCTGTTATATTCAATTCAATGAATATACTCCAAATTTTCATTGATGTTGTAGCTAATTTAATAGTAAAATAAGAGATTAGCAAACTGTCCTTGAGATATCGTTGTTCCATTCGCTTGAATCTTACCTTGAAAGAAAGAGAACCTAACACCTTCTGATGTAGCTTCTTCTTGACCCCAACGCCCACTGCGCCATTCGCAGTTACTCCCTTCATCAAAGTGAACCCAGATTTCATAAACCGAATTCACAAAGACGTAAACAGGTTGACTGAACACGTAATCGAATTTCATGTTTCCACTGTAAACGACTTCCACCGTTTTGCATTCCAGTAACACTTTCTTTTTATCGTCTAGTAACTTCAAATTAACAGGAACGGACTCGCTGTTGTAGTGATGCCGATTCCTCACCATTTTATTGAATAACGTAACGCCACATATCCAAATATTTCTATCAACAGAAAAAGAAAGACTGTGTTCTTGGCTTTTTATTGTTCTATCTGGGTCCAATTCCAGACGAATACATGTGTAATAGTAAAACTCTCCCTGACTAGGAGTACGAGCTACCTGACACCCGTCCAATGTCTTTGGTAAATCCATTCGACCAAAACTCGCTAAATTCACTAGAACCGCTGCTATTTCTTCATGTGTTAATACTTCAGTGGCAACTATTTCCTCTGCAAATTCCTTTGGAGTCATACTAAGGAACCGAATGTATTTAAGGACATCGACCAAAACCTTCCTTGTAGCCTGTGGAGATTTTGGCAAATTCTTACGGTTACATTCTTTTTCTGCCCATTTCATCACTGCATTGAATATGACAGTTTCTTTGGCTACTGAGAGAGAGTTGCGTTTCAGGATCTCCTTCAATGTTTCGAATCTGATTTCTAAAAATGCTTTTGAACTCATCATTTGATCGGTTCTGTCATCCATGATCCGAATGCAGGAATATAACAAACTGAAGTCATCGTACATCTGCGAGAACTCAAAGGCTGTACAAACGTTATTGGCATCGAGCTTGCTCCAAATGAATTTCGAACAGATCTTGACTAAACTATGAAGCAAATACTTCTTAGCAACGTAACACACTTTGTAGGCTTCTTCAACGCTGCTGAAATTGATTACATCAGTATATAAATACCTGGAATTAGAAAAAGCAAGTAGTTAAGAAAAGAAAGAATGATTGGACAGTAAAATAAAACAAAGAACGCACATAACTAAACAAAACAAAAATTCACTGCGCTACTTTTTGGTATTTGTGCTGGCAATCGGAGACGGTACTGTTTCGAGGTTAATTCGAATCTCCGATTCCCAGCACAAATGCCAAAAAAATAGCTCAGTGAATTTTTGTTTTGTTTAGTTATGTGCGTTCTTTGTTTTATTTTACTGTAAAAATGTTTTAACACATTTTAAACGTAATGTCAAAGAATGATTGGAGTTAATCTTAACTCTCTTGCATTACTTAATTCAGAAGACAACTATTTTACAATCTTGTCATTTTAAAAAAGAGAGGTTGTTTTTGTTTTTGTTTTATTGCGCCAAGATTATGAACAAAGATAATTCCGAATCTAATTTCTGCAATGACTAAACTTTTAATGACATTATTTATTACAAACTGAAATGGGACAATTCGATGACGTTTTGGAAAGTGGATGCTATCTGAAACTAATTGAGAATACATAATATTACATCAAAGCATCCCTGTCCTATGAAAGTGAAGTTTGTACTCTTGATAAGAAATATTTCTCTACAAGAAAACTGAAACTGCTCAAATGAAATATTTAAGATCTCTTTTAGGCATTACAAGATTAAATTGTTAAAATAACATCGACATAAGAAACAAATTGCATGTTAAGCAATGTTATGGAAGATATTCAAATGTACTAACAGAAATGGCAAAATCATCTGGACTGAATGACAGGAACTGAATATCTAAATTAGCACTCAGATATCAACCCTGTGGTTGCAGAGATGGAGGTCGACTGAGAAGAAGATGGAAAGATCAATAGCATTTATAATGAGCAAAACAGAACAAGTCGTAGACCTCATCTGTATAAAGTTCAGGAGGATGAATAACATATTTTGTCATACCATAGTGTAGTGCTTAAATTCACACTTGTACAATCCTTTCCTTATAAAGTAGTTTACGAAAAAGTTGCAATAGATGTTGGAACCAATTTCAAAGGCAGTGGTAAATTGAACATAAACAATTCTTTTGGAATAGGGTTAAAGTAAACAAAACAACTAATGAAATCTGTAAGCAACTAAAAAAAAAAACAAGGAAGAAATATGGCTTTTTTTTTTATTAAGACGACAGAAAAAAAGAGCTTTATGGGAAAAGGCGATTTGACAATGGAACACAAATATATAGAAAATTTTATGAAAGTTTGAAGCAATTGATAAATTTAACACTAATGACAGCAAATCCCTTAAGACTTCATTAAGTTATTTCAGAATGACTGAATACTACATATATAAGGATACCATAACGTTACTGGGAGACATACAAACAACAATAGCTATATTTATATTTCAAACTCTGCTTCCTTCTATCTGATAATGAAAACTTTATACTTCTTCTTTATTAAACCCACAATATTTCGACCGGCATTTCTGATCTTCAGGTTAATTTTACTAAATCTATTCCTTACATTTTCGTAAAAAAACGTAACAAACAACAAGTTAAATAATCTAAATAATTTAATACAAAAAAAAAGTAAATTGATAAAGAATGTTAAACATATAGAAAATTTAAATGATTTAAATTGTTAAAAGTTGTAATAATGCGTATGTGTGTATTATTATAGATATATTATGTACATGTGTATTGTTTGGTTACTTCTATGTTTATTTGAAACTTGTTACATTTTTTATAAAAATGTAAGGAATAAACCAAAAGCAAAATTAACGTGCAGAAGGTAAATTGAAAAAAAAAAATAAAACAAGAATAGCACAATGAATAACAAATTACCTTTCTGTCCCTTGCAGGACGAAACGGCCGTTCCCAATTCCCTCTCGTAATTGAACCAGAAAGGCATTTTTGTTATTCATTGTGCTGCCTTGTTTTATTTTTTGATGTAAGGAATAGATTTAGTAAAACTGAAGATGATTGGAAATGCCGATCGAAATATTGTGTTTAATAAAGCAGATGTATAATATTAACAATAATAGCTGTTTAAATAAAATGGTGAAGGCCTATAAAGCTTCAGTAACATGTAAGAATTGTCCTTCCTTTCCTAAATCTTGAGTCATTGTACACTGGGTAACCATGACTGATGGGAGCTTCTGGTTGCCTTAGGCTTCCAATAATGAATCGAAATTATTAGTTTACAAGTTTAAATCTAAATTATCTTGATCCCTGTTCTCTTAACATTACATTAGTTGTTAATAGTAAAATTGAATGACGCATTAGAGGAAGTGTTATTTTTGTGATTTTTCTTTCTTTGGTTTCCTTATAAATTAAAAGTCTCTAGTAAAGAAAGCAGAAGAAGTTGAAGGTTGCAAAAAGTCAAGTGGAAATAACTTAGGAAGAAATAGATAAAATGAATGTATAGAATGAATAAAGTTTCATTAATTTAGAATGCAATACATTTAGTCCATAATAAGGATGGAGGGTACGAGCAAACAGGGAAACTCAAATAAGGAAGGATCAAAGGGAATATTTCGCTAAGATGGGAGGAATAAGTCTTACTAAAACTAAGGTTAGGAAGAAAAAAAAATGGTTGGTTAGGAAAGGGATTAGGATCCATTAATATGAAAAAATACAAATTAATGTATACAATCAAACAAATATGCGGACTTTTGTTTTGTTTTAATCTTTTTGATTTTTTTTTTGTGTAAGAAAATTAAACTTAAAAAATTTATTCTATTTATTTTTTGAAAAAAATATTATTTTAGTCACCGAGTTAAAATGAACTTTTGCTGAAGGAATGTTTCCTAACTATTTGAAATAAACTGTTGTTTTTTAATTATTATTATTATGAATCTGATAAGATTCATAAAATAAAGTGATAAAAGGATATTTTTTATTTTTTTAATTTGAAAAAATTTGTTAATTCTGCAATGAAATTAAAATTTCTGTTCAGGAATTAAAATTTCCAAATCCTTTATTTCAATTGGTTAACAGGAGTTTCTAGTTTTCATCATCAAACAGATAAAAGTGAAAGAATTAAAAGGAACTTGGGAAAAATATTAACCAACCAAAATAAAGGATTTGGAAAATTTTAATTCATACAGAGAAATTTTAATATCATTGAAAAATGAGCAAACTTTTTTACAAGGAAAAAAAATCCATAAATATATACAGTATTTGCAGAAAAAAATATATCAGTCAAAAATATATTATAATTTAAAAAGTTTAAAAACATACAAAAAAAAAGCAAATTAATTAAACAAAAAAAGCAAGGATTTAAACCCCTTTTTTTTATTCGGGGGGGGGGGGTAAGAATAAAAAAATAAAAAAAAATAAAAAACCAAATTAGATAAAAAATAATTCTTATTGAGGGGAAAATTAAAATCAAATAAAAATGATATTTTTTAAGAAAAATTTACAAATACAAAAGAGCAAGCTATTTCTGACATAATCTAAATAATATTATAGTTTACATTAAAAGGGGCCAAAAGTTAAAAATAAAAAAAAAATATCCGTTATATATAAACTAAATAGAAGCCTCACAGAAGAGTACGACACTTTTATCAATTAAATATTCTGGCTTTAATTCTGCCATTTTTATAAATTACAGGTTAGGTGTTTTTCTTTCTTCATTTATTTTTGCATTTCAATTATCGTTTTGTGAAATATATGAAGAGTTTCTTAAATTATTACATTTGCTCATGTTTAGAACTTTTACCTCTTGATAAATGCTTCCACGTGGTTAAAAAAACACGCAAAGAGAATAATAATAAAAATATTAATATTGGTGATGACATTCCGAATAAAGCCATCACTCACTTTGATGTAAACAGAAGCATAAAAGAAATACAGAAAATAAATCCATATAAAACCAATGAATTAATATACATTAAGGAAAAAAAAAAGTTTTTAACATATAAAATAATCTGCAAATTTTTCATCAATTTCGCGGATTTTTAGAGATATTAGAGAAAAAATTGGAAATACAGATCCTATTTCTTCAGAAAATTTAATACACATTTAAGCGATTTAAATATTAAGAAAAATGGACTTTTTTTTTCAGCCTTCATTTATTTTTAGTTTTTCTAGTTTAGCAAAAAATAAAAAAAAAATAAAAGTAAAATAACAAATATGTAGCAATGGTTGAAACTGCGACTGAATTTTACCTAAGTACTTTTTCAGGAATTTCAAGGACTAACTCGTAAGACCTTGATCAATAAATATTAAATATTTGTACCAGGATGCCGCTTATTATAGGATTTTCAATAAACATATCTTCAAGGGGAAAATCATAAATATATAAGTTTGTTACGAATTTTATATTATTAAAATTTAATTTAAATATTTGATTTTTTTTTTTAATTATCTTTTATCCTGCTTCGTTATTACTTCATTTAATATTTTTTTATTTCGTTTACCTCAGTGTAAGTTGAAATGTAGCGGGTTCGATGTCGGGAATTACGACAGAGTTTTTCTCTGCTAATTTACTATAAAACATAGCTTCGAAGACGGGGCTGCTGGAAGAAAGAATGAGCTTATGAGCTCGGAAGATCTGCTGGGAAGGCCCAATGACGAATTCCACATCCCACAAATAGTCATTGTCGATTAAATATCCGATTCTATCTAGAACACAATTCTTCGATTCCTGCCAACTGTCCTCCAACATCCGAGGAGGACAAACTAAAAAGAAAAGAAAGGGTTCTGAGTCAAAAAATCACTTGTCAGTAAGAAATCGAGCAAAAAGAAAAAGAGACCAACCTACCGCACTCATCCCTCTTGTACGACATTTTGATCGAAGCAGCTGATGAAGACGACCTTGAAACTGACAAAAGCGCATCAACTAAAAGAAACAACACTTTCACTTTAATATCAAAAAAGTGAATGTTTCCCTTTCGCAATATGTGTTTAAATAAATAAATAATTATTAATAATAATAAAAACATCTATTCATTTCTTGATGTCTTTGAACTTGATAAAATAAATATATGTTGAAGAGAAGTTTATAAATAGAAAATGTTGATTATTTCTCTATATATTTTATTTAAATCCAAATAGTTTTCTTCATAAAATAAATCATAAAAATAAAATATTATTTCGAAAAATCGTCTAAAAACAGTAAGAAGCAATAAAAAGAAATATATCAAATTCCAATTTATAAACAGTAATGTTTAATATATTGTATCTATAATACATTGTTAAAATTGCTATAACAATATTCTTAGGAATATTAAAGTGCATAATATCGTTTTAAGAACTTTTTGTATTGTAAAACATATTTATTATAAGAAAATACTGTAACTGAAATACTTTGACTAATAAAGATAGCTAATATTACTGGTATTTCAGGGTATATAATTTTTATTAATATATACAAATACAAAATTACATGTGAGTAATTGACATTATTTAAATAAATTTTAGCAAAACAATTTGTCACAAATTCGCAAATAAATGAACTGATGGTTGTAAAATGATCACATATAATAATAATAATACAATATAAAAAGTGTTTTCATTTAAGATTTAAATATTACAGAATAAAATATTAAAACCTGGATCATCAGCAATATAGTTCTCCTATGCTATTAAAAATATCTATATAATTACAGGTTAAATAATAATAAGAATTGATTGAAAATAAATGAAAAAGTTCATTGTTTTAATGAGAACAATGTTTTTATTTAAGAATTTCTGAAGTGGTGGCCTCTGGTGGTGATCGAGAGAATCTTTTTTTTGGAATGTAAACAAAATACGGTTGATGAGTTGCCACAGAGACCACGTGACGCACTAGCAGACGACAGGATTCATCAAGCGAACTCTGGTGGCAAAAATTAACCATCCAACGCTTCTACTACTGAAGTGATCATGACCTCATTCTTCATTTGTACAAAACAAGAATTTAGTAAATAAATAAATATGTGAGATGTTTTATATGAATAGCGAAGCATTATTTATTCTGCGCATTTCCTGTCGGAATTTTTCATTTTTAATTAAATGGTTTTAAAAAAATTCATTACTTTTTATTTACGAACATTTCTTTATTTATTTTTAAATTTGAGCTTTCATCTTTAAGAATGAAAATATTACTATAGCATTGGCGTACAAAAGCGGTTGATAGGCGTACCCAGAAATCTATGTGGAGCCTTTTCTATGGCTGGAGACGTCCCCCCCCCCCCTTCTATCGGAAAAAAAATGATTTTTTTTTTTGGTTGGACTGCTAGGAACATCAAACCCTTCCCTCATTCTAACCTTGAGTACGCTTATGAAGTATGTAAAGAATTCTAAAATGGTTAAACCTATAACATATCAACATCGGTCATTTTTTTTTTCATTGTTTGAAATCAAAAATAATTTCTGAACGTATGGTTTAATGTGCCAGAAAGGAATAAAGAAATAAAGGAATAAAAATATCTGAGCTTCCTTCGGTCAGAGACGGCCATCTCGTCCTTTTTGTGGACTCGTCAGCCAGACCGACTCACCAGATGAAACGCTCAGCAGTTAGTTCAAAAGTAACAAGAAAAACCACATGAAGGCTACGAGTATAAATGCTAATCTGCTTAATGTCGAGATATTGCAAAAACTTTAAAGAAGCATTTCCTGTCAACTAAGTGAAAATATTAGCTATTGTATTAGCAAAGAATACAAAGTTTGAATTGTTTCTGTCATTATAAACTTTAAATTTCGTATATATTTGTATCATGACCTTTCATGAAAAAAATGTTGGTCTTTTAAAATGTCATGTCACTTCCTGGTGGGAAAATGCTTCGGATCTCCACTGAATCTCAAGGACATATTTACTCTCTATTGTTTATTGCTGTTACAATCTGAGTCTTTCATAAAGTATTATTCTAATTTTTAGAAAACTGTTTTAAGAAAGATAAAGCATTGAAGGTTGCAGAAAATCAAACCAACAGACAAAGATGTAAGTGTGGTAGATCAGAAGACACATTGTTGAAAACAGTAAAACAAAACAAGCATAAATAACGACTTAACTATATCTACACTGAGCTATCATCGCCTCGTAGAGATTGAGCATGCTCATATTTTATGTTGGACTTTAAAAAAGCATCCTACCAAATTTCATGGAAATCCATTTGGCCGTTTCAATGTTATGCGAGTACAAATTGAGAAGGAAAAATATTCAAGTGGAATAACAGGCGTTTCGTGGTCAGACTATTAGACAAGCCCGAACCCTCAGAACTACGAAGACAAACGAAGAACAAAGTATGCTCAGTGCAAGTAAATGAAATCATAGCAAATTGAAACAAATAAATATTTCTATACATAAATAAATAACAATAAATGACAATAACGATTGGTCGGTAGATTATAGGTTAAACTTGCGTATCCGGCTCCCTTCGTAAGGTCATAGCGCGGATCGATACACCACCCTCGTACGGCCTTCAAAACAACTTTCATGCTAATGAGGTCCGTAGGACCGAATCGTTTACTACAATTAGCTGTAGGTTAGGTTAGATTAGGTCTGCTCAGCTGCAGGATGTATGTATTGGTAAATTTCCTAACAACTTTCAACCTTTCAAACGTGTCCGCCATCTTGAATATAGTCCTAACATAGACAGGGGTGCCGGATACGCAAGTTTAACCGATTAATAAGGCTGCAAACATTCCGTTATAAGGAAATCAAGGATGACTTGAAATATTCTATGATATCTTACCACACAGAGTTCATAAAAGACGAAATATTACTTTTATCTTTTGGTTGGAAAACCATCCTTTTGTTTGTAACCTCCCACCTCTATCCGGATACTTTTATTTTTGATTGAAGGGCTAGCACCAAGTAATCGCACTCCAATCCAAAATACTGACTTAAAATAAAATAAAATAAATTTTCAAAGTGATTCCACTGGAATGCGCACCTATCTGTCAACCTTGTGATGTATATTTCTATAGACAAATCAAAGATTTCATTATATGTCTGCAAAATTACACATTGGTAATAGAAGGAAAACGCGTATTTCCATCTTACAAAAACTGTCTGTAATCAAATGAGGTTGGTGTGAAATTGCTCTATGTTTTGAATGTTTTCTGATGAAATATTATTATTAAAAAAGTGTACTGTATTTAAAAGTAATATATGAATTTTTAATAAATGTATTAAAATGTTAAATATATCTTTAAAATACAGTAGAACCTCATTATAACGGACTAATAGGGGCTGAAGGTTGTCCGTTTTAATGAAAGTCCGGTTTATAACAAATAACTCTTACAGGGGTGTAATGCAGCAAGGTGTACACCAATGAAAGTACAATAGTTAGCTACAAAAAGTGTTTATTATATATCAAATAAAAAAACAGCCTTCAACATAATAGGTCGAATTGAAAAAGATGTGTACGTATACATTCCATTAATCTTTAGAACAAGAAGGTCCTGGTTCATGTTGATTGCTTACATTCATTGGTTTGAAAAAATAATTTATTTTCTGCTAAGTTTGTTCGATCGATGTTTAATCGCTTGCTTGGAAATGTAAAACTCGTCAGATAAAAATTAGCATCCTTTATTATTATTACAATTTTTTTTTAAAACTATCCGTTATAAGCGACGTCCGTTATAATAGGGTCCGTTATAATGAGGTTCTACTGTAATACGAACTTACATTGACCATTTTAAAACTGAAATCGAAAGTTTTTTCACTTTTCACGCCTAAACGCGCTCGTGTTGTAACGGTCACTTCCTGTTTTCGGAGATTTTTAAAAGCTTATAACTTTTGACCTACAATAGGACGTTGTCACCAACAAGGGGAGGATCAAAGTTTTACATGTAAGTCTATTGTATGTAAGCCTATTGAAACATATTTTTTTTTTCTTTTTACTTTATAATTTAGTTGATAAAATGAAAGGAACAAGGAATATACAATATGTATTCGGTATGTATTAAACACATATACAGAATATTTTCGATGAAATATAAAATTTTAATGTACAAATCATTTATTGATTCTCTTTTAAATTACAGTTTATATAGTTAGATACATCTAAACAATACGAATATAAATAATTTAAATAGAATATTGAATAAAATCCTTAACTGCATATTTATAAACTACAGTATTTACTGACTAAGAATAAAACGAAATCATAATTAAATACAAAATTTTAAACCTAGAGAAAGACTGATGTACCTTTTAATAGTAAAAATATTTCTAGTGAAGAAGAACATGGCATCTCCAAAAATTAAAACTAAAACAATAACACACATTAAAAATAAAAATAGGAAAATTCATCTGCTAGTCCCCGCTGGCCTCAAATGAATTTCAATTAAGCGTAAAAAAAAACTTACAAAATGCCTAAAATTGTATTATTATTATCAATGGTTGAGGCAAGTGTTTACAATGTGATATCCTATTAATGATTATGACCTCGGTATTGAGACCTGACTGTTTACTTGCAGCTGATTATCAGCTGATTACTCTCAGCTGATGATCGCCAACACAGCGGGAAACGGCCGTTCTGAGATATCACATCAATATTAAGAACCAAGGCTGAATCCAACCCTGGTTTAGTAAAAACAAAAGATTTAACTTGGTTCTTTATATTCAAATTCCTTTGGGCCTGACGGTTTCGCAGGCCACGATTTGAATTTTTGCCTGTTTTGGTTTCTTTTTAAAATGTGTTTTCTTTTTGAGGGACCACAGGCCGGGTGCGGGAGTGGTTTCCCTTATTACTTTTGAACTTTCTTAGCATTTCATCTGGTGAGTGGGTTTGGCTGACAAGTCCATTAAAAGGACGAAACGGTCCGTCCCAAACTCTCACCGATGAAAACTCGGATATTTTTTTTATTTCTGTGTTATTTCTTTACGCTTTATATGAATTAACATTGTTCCTTTCATTTATCAACTAAATTATACGGTAAAAAGGTAAAAAAATGTGTTTCCAATAGACTTATATGTAAAATTTTGACTAATCCTGACTTCCCTCGCCTTGTTTGTGACAACGCCTAACTTGGCCCCTATACATAGTTCACTATCCTCAACATAATATTAATATTATTCGCCAAGTTTGATCAAAATCTCAGAGACACGGCGCTTCTTCAGGGAACTTCAGAGGCAGTTTCAGGATAACATAGCGTTTTGTATAGGACCTCGCGAGCTAAAATGTTATTGTTTTTTTGTTTTTTTAAATTAGATAGCGTGAGGTTGAGGCGAAATTACTTAATTAAAATAGGGCGTTTTATACAAAAAACTGCATCTGAAAACTGCTTTTAACTGTCCTTTAATTTTAATGATACTTATAAATTGCTTTCCAGAAATACAATTTTTCTTTAAGTCAAACTCAAGTGTTTTTAACTGAGCCTTCTAAGATGGATAATTAAGTGTTCTGTACGATAGTTAAGTAGCCTTGTTAAGTAGTTATATTCCCTTCCAATCGTCTATTTTGATACTATCTTGTTGAGTACCAATGTCTTGTACTGTTCGGTTTTGTTTACGAGAGCCTTCAGCGCTTTTGCGCATGCGTCAGGTGCTGCGTTAGCTGCGTTTTATTTGCGCTTTTCGGGAAAGAATTATGGAATTTCCAATTATTATGGAAATTGGAGACATAAAAAAAAAACTTAATTGTCGATGTAATTGATAAAAATATAAAATTTATTACATAAGTATTAGTTACTAATCATATCACTTTCATTTTTTTGTTTTTGTTTTGTTTTTCTTTTTTGGGTGGAAAATGGTACTTTGGATTAAACTTTCAGATCCTATATTACAGGTGTACAGGTTATAAGTACACCTAAATAGGTCTGATAAACATTAAAAAAAAAAAAAAAAGAATAAATACTATTCGAAAATGCTCCTTGTTATGTTTTTTCTTAAAAGCGAAAATGTCCAAAAGAATTTCTTAGGAAAGTACCCATACCAGCGTATCACCCCTCTGCGGAGTAAAATCGTCCGGCAGTGGTAGCTCTGCACAGTAATCACGAATTCAAGTATATTTTTATTTTTGTTTTCTCGGTAGCTTATGATGTGGGCATCTATACATTTACATATTTTTTACATTTTTTATAGCACTGTTTTTATATTTCCTCAAAAAAAATGTCCTTCAAAACTTGAATTCCCGACTCTAATTTAGTTCTGTCAATGGGAAAATGTGTAAAAGTCAAATGTAAACTCAAAACAAAGCGACTAATTTGAAATCTATCAAACGCTTGTGTTGTTAAAAGTTAAACTATTATGATTGGTGCGCATAACTCATTCATGCTATCCATTGTAATTCAGAGTTATTAAATTCATTTATTATTTCTAGATCCCATCTATTTGGGAGACTCTAGTAAGTGGCCTTAACGAGGGTATTATATTCGTTCTCAGCAGAGTCAATTCACACAGAAACACAATCACAGAGAGATATGACTCATGGGTCTCCAACTCACTGTTTGCTGTGAAAGGCGTTGTGCAGATAAACAGAGACACGGGAACCCTAACAGCTTCCCTATTAGGGTCGGTATAAAAATGATCAAGGAAACGACATTAGGAAGGGACTAAAAATAAAAGTCCATCAATGAAAAAAATGACATGAAACTACAAATGGGGAGACGACAATTACAAAATGGAAATTATCAAAGGAAAAACGAAATACAGAACTATAGGAAATTAAAAGGTAAGAAAGGCCAAGAAAAGGTCGACGCTTGATGCAAGACAATGTAATATAATACAGAAAAATATGATAATGATGGGGTCTGTATGGAACTGGGTCTATAACCCTATCTCCTAGACTTCAACAATTCGAAATATCCTCTCAGTTATTTTTTTTTTAAACCAATATTTCACTGGATCTCACATCCTTTGATCTCAGAGGAACAAAACAAACATCCTTCTCAGGCAAACAAACAGGAAATAAAGAGAGAATGAAGGTGATTGGTCATGAGTTGCCATGTTTATCTTATACACGGTTGGACGGAATGTTCTAATGACCGAAGATTCTTTATTACAAAGTACAATAGAAAGATAGTGTAGAAGACAGGATATTCATTCCTTTGAGAAGAAAAAAAACGTTTCTGAAAGAATTCAAAGCTCACTTTCCATTAAACTTGTTTGATTTTTTTTTTTTTTTTTTGGTTGCAAACAATCAGATCAAAAGTCTTCGTTTATTTTTTTAAATTATAATATCTGTTAAATATAGACAGTGTATATATTTTTAGTCATCAGCTGATAAATAGTCACAAATAAACAGCAAAGTCTCAAAACGGAGATCAATAGAACTAAACATCAAAAAGAGAATGACACCTCCAAAATTAAAATAAGAAACAACAAATAGATAATAAAAAAAGATGGGAAACTCATGTGCCAGCATTCACCGGCCTCAAAATAAATTCCTTCGCTCATTAAAAAGTTTATTCCTGTTGACCTCCGTACTTGTAAGACGTTGTTGTTTACTGCTGACCATCCCGAGTCTGTGACCGCTAATGAGCGAAAAATAGCTGTCCTGGGATGACACCTAGTAAATGCTTAGTCTCAGCCTTTGTTGTTTATATTTGAGGCGTTCTTTGTTGCGCGAAAGAAATTCATTTTTGGCTGGTGAAAGGTGGTACATGAGTTTATCAATTTATTATTTTACGTATTTATTGTATTAATTTATCTTAATTTTGAAGGTGTCATTCTCTTTTTGTTGTTATATTAAATCTATTATCTAAGTAGACGTTTAGTTATCCATTGAACAAGCAGCTCTGGACGGGTCAATCTGAGGATAGGGGAAGAGTGATAGTGGAGCCATAAATAAACTATGTAGCAAATTTCAAGGAACTCCGTTCAGCCATTCGAGTGCAAAGAAGAAAAATACTCAATGAAAATGATTCACATGTTTTATCAATTACAGAATTAATCATTTCCGAACAGTTGCTTTAACTATCTGAATCTAATTAATTGTAAATACATTAAAGCTCGCGCAAACATAAAAGGATTACCAAGCGAACAAATATCCTTTGTCTAAAAGGACATCATAGATGTCCATTGTTTAACAAATGTCATTAATAAGAGGCTTAAAATGTCTTCTGAGTCATACAGAGAAGTAGCATCATATGACCTGTACGATTGAAGGAGAAAAAGATACAGAACACCCCTTTATTAAACACAATTCACAAGAATGCGTACACTATGATATCCGTTAGGTCTTAAACAATTACTCTGCATAAGTTGGTCCCTATACTTCAAAGCAAAAGGGAATCTAAAGGGAAGAAATGAACAAACAATCAGACATTAAATTTTATATCTATAGATCATTTTCGAAGGGCAAGTAGTATATACGGTTTGAATCTCTTGAACTTCGTTTGCATTTTACTGATTATATTAACTGACTAGATAGTAATTTCGTAAATTGCTTATAATATAAGTTGATGTACATTTATTTAAAAAAAAATCCTTACTTTGATAATAGTTTTCTATTCACAATATAAGAAACTGAACTTGAAATTTTAAATTATTAATATTGTGCAAATAATTCTGAAGATATTTTTATTATGAAATATCATTAACTTTCTTTATAATTTTCAGAATGTTTCTTATTTATTCTCTTAAAAATAAAAAGTAATCTGATCCATCAAAAATATTGAATTTGTTGAATCGTATGTTGTTCTTAGCTTCGCGAACACCATCCGATTTTGCACCAACTTAGTTGGTCAACTTCGAGTTGGTCCGATTTTGTCAGGCTAGAACACCATCCAACTCGCAAATGAAGTTGGCCGCGATAGCAGCAATCCCATAATTCAATGCGTTTCCCCTAGCAGCTGTGGAAAATCCGAAAAAATCGAGTTTTTGAAACCTTTCTGACAAATTCTGCCGCATACAATTACTGCATTTCAGTATAAACTTTATTTATGCGTGAAAGAAACTCGCAATACTCTGATATTCATTGTGTACTCGCTTGTCGTCGATTCGAAGCGGAGATAATTGTTTATGGACGCCATTTCTTTCCATGGGCGTGACGTCATGACTGTTCCAACGCTGCCCTGTGATTGGTAATTCCGACCAACTCGGAAAAGTCCGACCAACTTGGTCCTGCACAACCAACTCGAGTCGGCCAACTAAAATCGCTACCAAGTCGCTGAAAAACGTGCTCAAAGTCGACTCTAGCAACTCGAAAACTGGAAGTTGGCCGACTAAGTTGGTGCAAAATCGGATGGTGTTCGCCGGGCTTAAGAGATGGGAAGCCATCTTGGAGAGGTAGGCCTACAGACAGAGTTCTACTTACAAATGCGTGATGCCCCTTTTTTGATTCTCAGGTCTCTCACAATGGATTTGGAAATGTTAAGGAATCCTGAAATGAAGATGAGTTTTGAAAAAGACAAAGAAAAGGAGAATGAACTTCTAAAGAATTTAAAATGTTTGAAAAGTATTTTTTTACTCTTTTTTGTATAAAAATTTGTGAAAAGAATTCACAAGAATAATAATTTTTATTCACTGCTGAATAAAAACAAAACAAATTTTCCGATTTCTGAACAATTAAATCTTCATTCCTTATTTGAGTTGCCTAAAACCAGTTAACTAACTGAGCATGCGCTGTCTTACGTTGAAAAGCTTTCTCCTTAATTGGGTATGTTTATTCACACTTGGGAGGTTTCTATAAAATTTCAGTTCAATGCTTATTTAGGTTTCAACAGAAAATATGAACATCATTATTTTAGCCTCGACCCACCACAAATCCTAAAAATGGACTCCCAGTGGTGATACAATATGCAGTCGATCGCTGAGTATTAATTACTTCGCAACGGAAGTACGCGGAGTCTCACTATCCCATTTCCACATTTTACTCCTTTGTTTGTCCATTTGCATCACTTTAAAACGGCTGGACAGGTTTCCATCAAATTTGGTATCCAACTTGAAAATATCATCGCCATTGTTTTGATCTCCACTCTCAAGTCCTAAACAGTAGGTTCCGAATGTAGTTCGTTTAATCCCCACTGCGCAGTGGAAAGGTGAGTGTTTAACTAATATAAAGAATTATTATTATTATTATAGATCCTCAAGTACCAAAAAGAAAGAAAAAGATCGATACATCACAAAAGTATACCAAAGAGCTTAAGGTCTATTATATGGTTTAAGATCAGTTCTCATTGGAAAAGAAAGAATAAAAAAAAACAGCAAGTTTCGATGTAATCTTATGCAAATAAATGATGGGATTTTACTGAATACATTACTAACTTAATAAATAGGATAATAAATCCTTCACTTATCTGTCTGAGATCAGTCTAAGAATATTTTTAAAAATAGGTAGACATCCTACAATCGGTCTTTTCCTGCAGATGATCAGTGCAAAAGACAAAAAACAAACAAACTGGACAAACAATGAATGCAATCGGTAACATAGTCGTGCTTCTAAAGCAAAACAAAATTGCAGTATCATAGTCACCCGCACGGTATCTTACAAAATTATATTAACCTATGTAATTATTAAATATTCAAATAAAAGTGTATTGTTATTAACCAATAGTAGAGTAATAATATTAAATCTTCACAATCTGAAAGATCTCTAATCAATAATGTTCCTTTTTCTTCCTTTGTTGGTTTTTTGCTCAGATGATATCAATTCGCTTTTATTGTACATTTTTCTTATTTTTCGGGAATCGACGCCATCTTGAATCTAAACAATACATGGGAAAGGAAGCAAATAATGGATTGAACCTAATGACATCGTCACAGGCGAAATGCCTCCCACCCTCTTAACAACTTTCGTTCGAGCGGTGTAATTCAAATTAAACGTTCCTCCGCAGAGCATTTATTTTGTCCCACTGTTGGTTTCGGTGAATTGTTGTTTACTGTGAGGGTGGATCTAATTAGTACGGATGGGAAGTTTATCAAAGCCCACCCTCGGATGCGTAGGAATTCATAAGGCAGGCCGTCATTTCCTGGATTCTAACCAAGGAAACAGGAAAAAACTTCGCGCCTTGTTTCGTATGATTACCAAGTGCAGTTGTTAATTGTGTTTGTCCAATGGCCACCAAGACCAAGAAAAAAGGTAAAAAACAAAAAACATTTCAATTATAAATGCACAAAAAGTGTCTCCAGGTTAGTTTAAAATTGTATAGTAATAATTATTAAATATTTAATTACTTAAAAACTGAGGAATCTATTTAATATCAAGTTTAAATAATAATTAATTCAAATAAAAGCTATAAGAATTCATTGACTTCAAGGGTTACAACGTAATATTGCAATCAACTTATTTAAAAATACTTAGTTCTTTAAAAAAATGTTGAAAATCGGTTATTTGTGTGTTTTATTTTGTTTTTATTTTTAAGGCTTAATGTATTTTAGCACCTGTTAATCAGATACAGTGTTAGCGACTTATGCACTACAAGCAGAGGTCAACGAGAACTAATTTTGATGAAATATGGTATGACTATCGAATTGAAATCGTAATGAAGTTTCATTATTTTATTGTTAAATATTCAAAAACTCAGATAGAAATGTTTCGAGAGTTTGGTCAAAATACAAAAAGATACATTTTTGGTTATTATATTATTTTAAAATGATGACTCATTTAAAAAAAAAAATTACAATCTTTGGAAATTGATTCTAACTTTCAAAAAACACTCTTCATTGTTGTGGGACGCAGTTAGTTCATTTTCCCTGTGTTTTTAAGTGATTGGTCTAAATGTTGCATCATTTGCTGTAGAGTTGTTCTCGTAAACAAATATTCTATTTTATGTAATGCTAAAATGTTGATTTTTTTTTTTATTGAAAAAAACTAAACACGTTTCTTTGTGTTTTTTTTTTTTTTTTTCTATTTTCTTATTTATTTTTTTCATTTGCAATAACAAATAAACAATATGTGTAATATGATAGAAGTATGCTTTTCATTTTTATTGAAATTTTTATAGAATATATCTTCTGTAATTCGCTCTGTTTTCTTTCTTTTTTTGATCGCTGTGATTTATGGAATGACATTAATGTAGGTCAGGGCTACTCAAATAATGGCTCCCGAACCACTTCCCGCCCCGATATTGTTCATAACTGCCCCATGCTCTGTATATAGGTTTTTAAAAGTAATTTTAGTAGTAGTTTTTTTTGTGGTAGTTGTAAATTATTTATAGTCTGGACAGATGAAAGACGACGATCGGCGAGATTAAAAAGAGACCCATGAGCTTTGTTTGTGATGTCTACTTTTGATTCAATCACAACAAAACACCTCCTTACAACAAAGATCTTTTTTTTTAATTTTCTCAAAATAATACAATAAAAATAATTAGAATCACAGCATATAAAGATTTGGCATTTCTTTATTATTTTTCCTTTTATTAATTATTTCTTGAGCCTTCTAAGAGAAAGCGCTGTTGATGTCTCGATACATAGAACTCTCGAGTCTCATATTAATCTGGCCGATCGTCTCCTGCAATCTGTCCAATGTAATCCTTTAATGTATTCTATTATGAATGCCATAATATAATTCAAATATATATATATATTCAAACTCTCTGTACACATTGCAATGGGAATTAGGGAGCACCAAGACAAACGTTTTTCGTCTATGGATGTATGCCAGCTGAAGGCAATCTTCGGTGCTAGAGGGCGCTATTTAGCGACGTTGCAATTGGGACAGAGTAAGTATGGAATACCGTACCGACAAAAACCTAAGGAAAGGAAACAAGTGTGAACAACATTCAAGGGAGGTTCTCAAAGTTGTACATGTGTTGACACTTGTTTCCATTCATGTAGAATTGTCTTTGTGTTCCATATCTCCTCTCCAGCTGATTGCAGCGCCGCTTATTAACGCCCTCTAGCACCGAAGGTTGCCGTCAGCTGACATACATTCATAGACGAAAAAAGTCTTGTCTTGTTGCTCCCATTAATGTTGCGCAGAGAGTTTTGGTACACCCTGTTGGTATGTGTATACGAGTGTCTTACATACTCGTATATGTTGTGTCTTATATAATCGGATATACTGTGGCTTATTATCTAAAGTTTTATTATTATTACGTTAAACTGTATAAAGGCCTGCATGAAGCAATATTTTAACCGACCGTACTTTTTTAATTCCTACAGAAGTCTCTTGAAGATATTAATAGAATAGTCCTGATATCAATTATTTCAATGCTAGAATCTTCTTGGCTCTGTGCATCTCAAAGGAAAACTTCTGTGCTGATGTTTCATCTCTAGATGTCAACGAATTGTCCTAGGAACGTACCTAGGAAGGAAGTTGTAGATGTCAAGCTCTGAAGATGTCTCTGACAGCGAGAGACGAAACGTCAGCAAGGAAGTTTTGCTTTGAGACACGACTTCATTCGGACAACCAAGAAGATTCATTGACCAATGGCAGCGGAAACACTATTTTAGTGCTTCCTATGTAATGTGAGCGATGCTGGAAAACGTTGATAGATTTTTTTTTTGTCTTTAGTGCAACCATAATATGACTATAATAAATTAAAAAAGAATTTAACAAACATGTAATGATTGTTAGAAGAAGGACGAAGCGGCCGTTCCCAATTCCTTCCCATAATCTAATCAGAAAGGCAATTTCTCCTTTTATTCAAGTGCTGCGTTTCCTTTGCTTTATTTGGTTTATTTAAACATTTAATGTGTGGACATAAATACAGTGCAACTTGGATAATTCGAAGCTGAAGGGACCACTACAAAACTTTGAATTATCCAAAACTTCGAATTAAACAAGTTACATCTTTTAACTTTAATTTCAGGTCCACTGAATGCTTGAAAAGATTATTCTGTCAATAAGTAAATATTTATTCAGAAAGATCATGGTATGAAAGACTTAAACACTATATGTATGTAAACAAAATAAGATTTATATTACGTAAGCTATAGTATATATTACATTCAATACAGAAAATTATAGTTTTTCAAAAAATTTTACAATGTCTGATTTTTTTGTAGAATTCAGTCGCTTAAGTTAGCAAAATCATCAAGCATGTTTAGTGAACGGAAAACATCTTCACTTACGTCGGTTTGTCCTTCAATGTACCGACGAAATTCGGCGCTATCCCGTACTCGTTGGCGATTTGGCATTTCTTCTTCACACCCTTTTCCACCTCGCGAATGACGGCGACCTTTTCAGCGAACGTTAAATTCTTGTACATGCATGGTTTACTGAAAGACATGGTGACACTGACAGCAGGAAGCTCGAATGGCGTCTGAAGCGTTACGTGTCGAACGGTGGCGGGAAGGGGATTTCAGTTGTCACCTGTCGAATTTCTTAACGATGAAACGCCGAAAGTCGTTATGGTTCGAAATTTTTTATAAAAACTTCGAATTAAGGAAGTTGAACTGCGAATTATCCACGATTTAACATTGATTGATTTTTTAACATTGATTTAATAAGAAATTCAAGGGACTAAGAGAAATTTTCGAATTAACCACGATTTCGAATTAAAGACGTTCGAATTATCCAAGTTGCACTGTATAAATATGGTTATTTATTTGTGCAATATTTGATGCATGTAAATCAAAAATTTGTAAAAACTGTCCCAGAAAATGCTTGGCTTCTAAGTGAATGAGAGTAAATGATCAGACATTTGTCGATTCTGTTGTACATGTGGTCTTGTTTAATAATAAAAAGAATAAAGAATAAAAAACATTGTTTAGTTAGGAAAATATTTTAATATAACGGGAAATATTAATGTTACAATCAAAGCAAACTCGTCTCCAGTCGTTTTATGATAATAATAATAAAAAAAAATGAGTTTTGTTTTAGTTAAGTGTTTTAATTCTGCTAATTCTAGATATTCCATTTCCAATGAAACTTTTCGTGCGCAGGATGTTGTTGCAAAGAAATCCCTTCTAGTATAAATATTTTTTGAGTTCACCATAATCACGCCACCAAGCGGGATCTCAGTAAACCACAATATTGGTGTTGAAGTTGGAAGATAAAAGAAATGTATTAAAAAAATAAAAATGAAGCACAGATATATGAATGCAAATCGAAATTCAATGTTAGATAGTCATGAAGATTTAGATTTCCGAAGCAGAAAACAGGAAGGAAAGACAAGTATATAACAACTAAGCAATAGCTAAGGCTTCTTCTACCTTTTTTTTAATCGTTCTTATATAAAGTGATCTGAAGTCTAGTAATACTGTAATATCAGAAGACTAATTAACTAAATCTTTCTTTCAAAGACAAAATTTAATTAAGGTCATTCTAGTCTAAATCGGTCGTTCAGTTACAAAACTCTATTCTATCCTATAATTACATAGCAGAAACATAGCTATTAACGTTGTTGATTAATTTCAATGTATTCCTTATCATCAAAAGCAAATACTTTGAGATTGGCAGAAGTTTCATTCTAATTTCATCTCGTTTGGTGCTCTACACATTTTAGAGACGAATTTCCTCAAGCCCCCCCTTCAGAATATATTGGTGTTCACTATATCTCAGTGTAAATAAAGGTTGGAATCCCTATTTATATAGGCTACATATTTTATATCAGTTTCATTCACATTCAGATATAGAGGATCTGAACCGGCTAGTGCTTCCCACGATACTCTATATTCTGTGATTCCTTCAGCGAATTTTTAGATTAAATTATTTATGGGTAAGATATAAATCTTATATATTATATATTAAATATGTAAGCAAATGTATCCATGTAATCCCAAAGTTTTTGAATGCAAATCTGTTAAATGATAAATAATAACGACGATATAATATAGTTTTAGTTGTTTTCTAAACCTATTATGTTTAGAGAAACCTGTGCGTTTCGAGGTTCAATTCACTTCGCGTAATACTGATGAAACAGTACTTGGACTAAAGAAACATGTAGTGTTTAACGTATAAATGGGAATGTTTTAAAACAGTGCATTACCCTTGTAATAAGAAAGAAAATATAGATTTATTTATCCTCTTGTAAGTTGAAATATATATTTTTTTAGGCAAAAATGAGATAAATATTTAATATTTCTCCCATTTCATAACAAAATTTTTGAGAAATTCTATTGCAAAATTCATTCCTTTTTTTATTATTTTCTTTGTTTGTTTTCTTGAATAATGAATTTTTGTTTTTCTATGTACAGGATGGAACTCCCACGCGATTTGCCGCGATGTGATGGATCGTCACAATGAGTACCGTCGGATTCACGGCTGTGCTGCTCTCAAATGGGGACAGGACCTCGGGTGTTTGGCTCAGACGTGGGCGGACAAATTAGCAGATCGAAATATAAAGCAATATTACGAGCATCCAAGTACGTGTTTCAAAAACAGAACTGAATTCTTATATTCTCCCAATCAATGAATAAATATCGCCATCTGTCGGAGAAAAATAGAATTAGATAAAGTATGAAAGGTAAAGGAAAATTTAAACAATTTGATAATTGGGGGAAAAGGACGATTTTTCTGCTACTTAATTGAAAAATTAAATGATAATATTAGAGATAAATGAAATAAAAGTTGAAAAGTTTCAAAAACAAATTTAGAAATCATGTATATGTTAAAAGACAAGACAAGGCCTTGTTTAGCCTTGAGTTTAACCTAAGTGGAGCAATAACATACTTTTATTTTTTATATATCTCGCTAGCGTCAAAGAAAAATAAACAGAAACGGATAATAGAAATTATTCCTACTTTGTATCGTATCAAAATTCGAAATTCAGTTTTGTTTTGTTTTTGTTTAAACCTACAAACTGAAACAATAAAAATAATTATAGCCTATTTTTTTTAATTCGATCTTGTGAATCTAATTTCCTGACCGAAAACAAAAAATAAATGTCCTATAAATTATAAGGAATTTAACGTGCCTAAATAATTTAACCAATGATAACCAAAGAAGGCGTAAAGCTAAGTAAAAGATGACAGCTCGTGGTGCGAATCCTTTTACTTAGCTTTGTGCCTTTCTTGGTTATCATTTGAAGAATAAATGTCGTTTGTAATTTGTTGATGAAACGTCTTTAAATTTGAACATACACTGTCCGGCCACTTTATTAGGTACACCCCTGCTGTGCTCAAAAAATGCTGTGTCTCATAACTTCTTCAAGCCAGTGGGGGCAGTGTCATGGCGTGGAGGATGTTTTCCTGACACACTTTGGGTCCATTGATACCTCTGGAGGCATGTCAGGATGCTAGAGCTTATCTAAACATTGTAGTTGACCAAGTGCAACCGTACATGTTAACAGTTTATCCTCAGGCAGATGCTACTTCCAGCATGATAATGCGCCGGTGCACAAAGCCAGCATCACTATGGGATGGTTTGAGGAACATGACGATGACTTTTCCTTGCTGCAGTGGCCCGCTCAGTCCCCGGATCTCAGCCCGATTGAAAATTTGTGGCATGAGCTGGAACGGGCTGTTCGCTGCAGGCCTACACCTCCATCAAATCTTCAGAAACTGCGTGACACATTCATGTCTGCATGGTACACAATACCGCAACAACGTTTTCAGCATCTTGTGGAATCCATGCCTCGACGAATTCAGGCTGTTTGGAGGGCTAACGGAGGCCCAACACGCTACAAGGTAGGTATACCTGGTAAAACGGTCGGACAATGTATTTCTATCCGGCTAATATATTTGATACAGTTATGTATTTCATGATGTTAATCAGTAATTTTACATTTGAAATTGAAATACCAATTAATAGCACTTCGTTATTGGTCTCTGATTCCTTCTTACTTGTTACAATAGAATTGCCTTCAATATTTGGTTTCACAAAGAACTTATAAAAATTGATTAATTATTTACTTACTAGTTCGAGTCATTTGTGCAGTCGAAGGAACTTCACTTTAAGAAAACATTCTCTAATAATAAAAATAAATAAATAAATCGGAAGATGTATTAAAAAGTAAAAAAAAAAAGTGGATTTCAGATCGTTATGTAGTCGCGTAAATTAGAAGGCACTCAAATTTAAAATGAATTTTAATTTTATTTATTTATTTTATCAATATTACAGTTCTAATGAATAAAAATACAATTGAATTGGAAAAATCAAATTATTTTTCAATTAATTTTAGCTGCTAAATTTGAGACAAATTATTATCCTTTGGGATTCAGGACAATGAGGTACTAAGTTCATTCTAGTGTTGTTTATCACACTAGGTACAGCGCATCTTTCCCAATCACAGTGGCTCCATCTTGTGTTCATTTTTTACGTTATTGGATAAAAAATAATAAGTTCGGTATCAAAAAAAATACATAAAAAAAAAAATATTTTTTTTTTCTTTCTCTTTTTTTCTTCTACTTCTGTTCTCCAAGTACATTAATTAGCTGAACTACTAATAAATAATAATAAATACCTGAGTTAAATTTCAAAAGAATACTTCCATTTTTATTTCCCATTTTATTATTTTCTTTATAAACGTGATTTAATTAAAAAATGTGAGTTTAACAATTTAAAATTACTTATTTACTATATGGTTAAATTTTACATTTAGTAAATTATAAAGCCTATCAGTAAGGCTGGAACCTTATAATTATTATTATTATATTATTATTATTATTAGAATTTTATATTACAGGAATTATAACTTGAAAAAGATAAGCGAATACCCTTCAGCAATTAAAGAGTTTTTAAACAGAAATAAAAAAAAAAAAATTGGAGATTTTTATTTCTGTTTATCAATTTAAATAGCAATAATTTTATTGTTGAAATTATAAAATTATCATTGAACTAATAAATGCAATTTTTTAGTAATTAATTTTTTTCATTAGTTTTAGGGGATAATATCTTCGTTGTGAATTTATCTGATTCGCACGATTTGGGAAAAACAGCCACAGACCGATGGTACAGTGAAATCAGATACTTTGATTTTGCAAACCCTAAATGGAATAAAGGTAAAAGTATTAAAAACATTTGAATTTCTAAACAACATAATATTATCTTTGTGTCTTCATTACAGCCTTTTCTGCTATTTTTTTAACCCTTCTGTTAGGGTGTGTCTGTATATCCCTCCCTAATAACTTTGGAACCCCTGGCTACAGCTTCTTGAAATAAATTTAAAGGAAAAAAAAGATATAATAATAAACCACCATTAAAGCTTAATATTAAAAGTTATAAGATTAAAAGACTTACTAAACTGACGTTTCGAGGCCCCTTTCTCAAGTTAAAAGTAAGCGGAGATTGTGATTTCGTCTTTAATGGAGTCGTCAGATGAATAATTTAAATTTTAACGACCTTCAGTGCAGGATTGCATATTTACTTAATTCTGTCTCTTATTTCTTGCAGATTGTATGCACTTTTCTCAGGTGATTTGGCAGAGCAGTCAAGAGATAGGCGTAGGTGTATCTCGTAATTCATCCAACGCTTTTGTGGTCGCTTTATACAGACCAGGAGGAAACGGCAATTTACCAGGAGAATTCGAGAAGAACGTTACATCCCCACGAAAATCATGGACTAAAATGTAATGACTCAAGAAAGAGTCTATCACTGATAGACCACTGATCACTGACAATGTAATATTTATTATAAATATTTATAGCAATTTTATTATATTTTTAATTAATTTTCATTTTATGAATAGCAATAAATTATTATTTAGATATTGCGAATTCGATTAGACAATACGTTACTGGTGAAGAGTACAAAGAAACTAACACAATTCATCTAACATTGAATTTTAACAAATTCAAAGATTGTTTATCTAATTTCAAATCACAATTTTCTTTAACTAAATCAGAGAAAACTCCAAATCACAAAGAACAGCTGATCGAGTTAAAACATCCGTTGTAATCAGACTAACCCAATGAAAGTTAAAAACTTAATACATATTTTAAAATGTATTAACTTTATAACTCACAAGGAATCAACAACCTGTCTAACGTATAAGCTGGTTTTTTTTCTTAGATTGGATAGTGAGACTATTTTTTTTTAGTCTTTTTTTAAGCTAGTTGGATCCGCGGCTGTTGGTAGATATTTTAGATTTTGTTCAAATTGAAATGGCTCTTTATAACAAGAAGTTACCTGGTATTCGACACCTACGTCTCAGTTGATTTGCTCCCACAGGCAATGGATAATAGGCGAAATAAATTAGAACTGTAAAAAAAAAAAAATGTTTAATAATATAAATTAATTTAATAAAAATAAAATAATAACTTAAATAAAAGGTACTATTTTTAATGTCCTCTTGCTAAAAAGAAATTATATGAATTATATTAAAATTACAAATTTCAGAATTGGAGCCAGTGCATCCCATCTCCACTTGTCTAGACGACCATGATGGTATAGAGTTCTCCACAGGCGAACGGTTCAGTGTTTTGCACATTAATTCATTGTAGTCCAGATAGTATTAATAATTCTGCTCTTATGTAATATGGATGCGGAGCTCGTGAGGCTTTAGAACAGTGTTTCTCAAATGGTTGATCGCGACCAAGATGATTGTTACACGGACGCAGGGCCGCACGAAGCGGGGGTGCCAGGGGTGCACGGCACCCGGGCGGCACGTCTTGGAGGGCGGCGGGCGGCAAATAATTTAGTTTATTAGGGGTGGCAACTTTTGCCTGGCACCCCGGCGCCAACAGACCTTGGCGCGGCCCTGATCAGTGGGGTAAAAATAGACCAACGGACAAACAGACAATCAGAGAGTAAAAATATTTCGAGTGGAATGTTGTCTGATGTCGCATGCTCAGTCAATTATCTGTTAATCATGTTTCAAGATATCTAAAACTACGAAATCTTCCAATTATATGATTATGGCTATCTATCTCAAATGATATAGTCTCAGATACTTCACATATTTTGCCTTTTCGTAATAACTCCAACCTTTGGGCTGCTTATCCACAAAGCGAGAATAAAGAATACTTCCTCTTTCCAATGACAACGAATGCAGCATATTTCTTTCGTTATTAAAAAATCGTAATTATTGAAAACCTTTTAAGCCTATCAATGAAACGAACTTTGTTAATATCCTTAAACCCCTTCTTTATACCTGTGAAAGTTTCGTAAAATCGATGTATCCTGTAGATACGCCGAGTTCAAAATAAAAGTTGATTAAATCAGTGAAATCCATATTCATAAAAAAATGCCTTATTATCTCTGTTCTCTAGGGAATGCAGAGATGATTTAAAGAAGTAAAACTTAACTCTACAAAACTCAGAAAACATTATTAAAATAAATTGAATGATTCAAAACTCAACAATGATAATTCGTGTAATATTACAGCGTAGGAATTAAAACACTTTCGGTGAAATTATATATCGGTTTTGGTTTTCAAACCAGCATTTGTTAAAAATATAGCTTTTAATTTGTAGAAAGATATTTTTAATAATAATTAATAAATTCCAGATATGATTTTACAAAATCCGAGAAAAGTATTAATGTTTCAATGTGATGAAAAATGAAATGCTTGCAAGAATGGAGAAAAAGCTTCATTTCATGCAAACATTTAAAAAAAAAGGCTAAAGCATTTGCAATTCAACAGAATCAATGAATAAAGTAATAAATTACTTTACATCGATTATCCATTATTTAAAACTTAATAGTCCATTGTTTCGATTGTACGCTTCGCATTGATAATTTTATTGCCTTCTCGGCAAGTGAAAATTTGATCAAAATGTCTTAAGAAATTCATAAGAATTTCTAGTAAAACATTAATTAAACCTTTTTCTTTATATAAAATCGTTTGGCGAAATCTCGTGGATTTGATATCTTTTAAGTAAATTAGACTACCTCAAAACTTAATGTTCTATACAGATGCTTTCTTGCCTACTTGAATGGCTGCTATCTACTGAGGGAAGAATACCTAAAATGAAAGTCACATAACTGGTAGCTTCAGATGCGATACATTCTACAATTTGCATTGTATAATCTGCCATTTACTTGCTCTAGGCGAGAAATTCTAAATATTTTGAAATGTCTTACCCTTTTAATTCCAATTACACAACTTCGAAAAATTCCGATGTGCTTTAAACGGTTAAAGCCAACATCCATCATTTCACCAGCGATGAGGGAATGCTACCACCACTGGCGACTTGAAGACACAGTTGGCCAATATTCCTTCCCATTACAAGTTCAAGCGTCCTTTTTGTATTAAAATACTTTGTATACACTTTTATTAGTAAGCTCAGCTGTTCCCTTAACATCAGAATAACAGCCTTCTAATATAAGGCGTTCCGAATTTCTTGTTAGTTTGTTTAATAACAAAATGAGAAAACAGTTTCTATAGATATGTACGAATTTAAAAGCTTCTGTACGAATTTAAAAGGTATTGCTCAGTATTTTTTAAATGATAAATCGTTTTCGGTAAATTACTTATTTTGAAAAATAAAAAAAGGAATGAGTAGGGTTCCGATGTGCCTTGAGCATATACTACCTTGAGATACTCTTTATGTTGTTGTACGCACGTTAATTTTATGCATTATGTATTTCTTGTTTTACAATCTCTTATATGCTAAGCGGGTCTTACCGGGGATTAATTCATTGGCACTTTTTATTCTTTATTTAGGTTTTGTTTTTTTTTTAATTGGAGGGCCGTTTGGATGTTTACTTTTGTTCTTTTTGTATGTTTCTCGAGTTCACTGAAATGTAAGATACTGGGCGGACCCAACTGACGAAGGTCAGGAAACCAGGAATGGTCCATCTTGGATTCCCGGTATCGCAATTTCCAAAAACAGATCAGTGAACTCTTAGTCTTGTGCATTTTATTCTTATTTTTCTTTCATGCACGTTAATTTTATGTAATTCATTGATTACTTTGTTCATAAATTTTCTAGGATATTCGTTTTTCTCAAATATTAATTTCATGTTCTCTATTTTTTTGTACCATAATGTTTTATTTTCTATGACTTACATCTACTGAAACTGTTGAAGACTTCACATCTCAACTATATAAACGAACTTAGGCACACTTAAATAACAGTTTGTATGTCACTGCAGGAAACTTAACCTTTGTTTAGCTGTGACCAATAAACAGCGTGTTCTAGAAGGGAAGAAGGAATAAAAATGCTGTTTCCACATTCAGAGTATACCTCTATTAAACATCTCTGTTACAGCCAAGCACTGACAGCTGCCAAGAAGAATTTATTACTATTTCTTTGGCAGCCATCATTGCTGGGATATAACAGGCGGCTACTTACTCTCTGTAGCTTC
>JAFIDM010000006.1:50448072-50475634 GCA_023159025.1 Thereuonema tuberculata
AAAAAGTAAGATTTACAGATTTGAACCGACAACCTTCAGTATATGAGTCAGAAATCTTAACCATCAAGTTATAGCTGACAACTGAATGAAATGATTGTACAGTGAAGTCTCACTTATACGAAACTCACTTATACGAAACATTCAGTTATACGAAGAATTTCTCATTCCCCGGTGAAATTCCCATAGTCCTATATGTAATTCACTTCTACGAATAATTTTTGGTTCCCCCTCATATTCGTATAAGTGAGACTTCACTGTATTTCTAAAATTTAAGCTAATAGCGGAAATCCAATGAAAAAAAAATATGCCAAAATCACGAATATAGAGGGGGTTGGCCCCTGAAAATATCCTATTCCTCGTTGTTTGGGCCTCTGAACACGATGGTAAAGTCCGTTGGTCGATCCGACCTTTCGTTCGGGAGTTTTTAGGTGGGGCAATGACAACAATGCCAAATATCTCGAACTTGGGGAGGGGGGCGTTGGCCCCTGAAAATACCCCATTCCTACAGTTTTGGGGCCTCTGAACACGATGGTAAAATCCGTTTGTCGATCCGACCTTCCGTTCGGGAGTTGTTAGGGCGAACACACAGGGACGGACGGACAAGACAAACGTAAAAGCTACCGATTTTGGCAAAATTGGTCGCTAAAAATAATCTCGAAATTCATTGTTTATTTATTTGGGTCATTATTTGATTCAATAGTGTCGTCATCTGAACTTTTGGCTGAACGCTGTATTCTTCGAGGTTGATAAAAACTGAACCAAGCGAATCCAAATCCTAATAAAAACCGTTTACAATCATAAACGCCAGGAAAACAAAAATGAACATTTGCTAAGTACATTTAATGTTACGGAATAAATTACTGGTCGGTTGAAGGTTTAGAATCACCCTCACAATAAATCAAAAATTAAAAGATAAAAATCAACCTTTTTAATCGAAAAAAATACCATTTTGAAATGCTTAAATGCGATAATTAAACCTTCATTATTAAAGATGCAATAAAATGGACGTATTCGCTTGTTTTCATGCAATTAATATATTCTATGGATGTACTTACAAATATTTGACAAATACATTAATCACTGAATATTAAAAAGAAAACAAAAAACATACACAAACAAATGTACAAACTACATTTTCTGCTTATGAGATATTTTTTTCCCATTTTTCATTTTGAAATGTACGTAACCCGGTACAAAGATCGAATCCTAACATTTGTAAACTGATAATTAACGAAAGTTTTGTTTGTAATTCCATACAAATTATATCAAGACAGAAACATCTAGAAGTAATTATGCAACGGATTGAACTTAATCGTGTCTCCGTTCATTCCCCCATTGAACGTCTGTCCCTTATCTATGGACTTTGGTGGTTTAATATCATCGCAAATAAAAACCAACGCAGTAGAAAAACATAAGTGTCTTAATTAATAAATCTTGCAATAAGTTTCCAATGATTCCCTATTTGTAATTACAATAGTTTTTTCTTCGAGATTGATTTGTAATATTTTAGAAGCGTGTGTGTTTTGGGTTTTGTTTTGAAAATCTTTTTATTCGAAGTCCGTGGCCACAAAAACAAAAATTCTGTTTACTCCTACGAAATAGGATTAGTGGGAGATCCTGAATACAAGGCCAATCATAGATAAATATTGAATCTCTCAAGTGTTTTGATAAAAGAAGAAGAACACAAGAACTTCACTTTTATCAGTTCCGAAAGCGAGAGAGGCCGAATGCGGTCCTTCCAGAGATATCCGGAAATCAGCGAAAAATTCAATTGTGCGTTGTTCGATGCGATTAAATTAATCCTTTTTCGACAAATGAAATAAATATTATGGATTTCATTGTTATGTTTAAGAAAATGAAAAATGGGAACCACTGGTATTCAGTAATTATTAGAATTGGAATTAGAATATTTTCCGTTTTATAAGTGAATGGGAAATGGTTGCTCAGAATGGATTGGCATTTTCCCATTACAGTAGAGTCGCGGTAATCCGATGTAATTGGGGCTGATGGTATGTCGGATTACCGAAAACTCGGATTACACGGAAAAAAGAAAAAAAAACCGGAATTTTCAACTAAAACGAATCAAATTTAATTTATAATAGATATTACAGTTACAGATCATTAACAATGTTACCTGGTTACATTAAAAGACTCTTTGTAAGCATTTATAACTTTAAAAAACTGTCCAAGGTCTTCTGCTTCACAGTAGAGCAACGATGTCATGCCATCGTCTAAGTAGTAAAATGGAAAACTATCACACTGACCCCTCAAATGACTTCTTGGAATCGTCGCCCTGCGTGACCTTGGACTAGCCTCACCTCGGATTACACGGAAGCTCGGATTACCGGGACTCTACTGTATTTGCTTTCATTAGATTACCAAACGTTGCAAACCCCAACCTCCGGATTATCGATAGTAAAACAGATCAAAATGACGGCTTCCAACGTTATTAATACGATCGAGAAAGATTTACGATGCTTAGTTTTTAAAACATTGTAAAAAATAATGATTTTATGTGTAGGTAATGTGCAATGAGTAGAATTAGTGAATGAAGAAAAGCAAGAGAATCCACACGGTGGACAATACGAAGAAAGACATAAAAGCATAATTAATATAACACTGGCGGTTTCAATCTCCCACAGGAGAGCATCTTCAAGGTGAGAATGTGACACAAGATAAGGGAATCTCTTCATCTTCACATCTCTTGTCTTGTGTCATCTCCCGTGGCAGATCGAAACTGTCAGGGGTAAATTAATTAATTATATACAGTAGAACCTCATTATAACGGACCCTATTATAACGGACGTCGCTTATAACGGACAGTTTTAAAAAAAATTGGCAGCCTACAATTAAGGTGAGCGAAGTGAAAGACCATTTAAATTTGTTATTCAATATGTTGAACAATCGGCAAATGAAAATATGTTTGCATATTATGAACACCTCCGTCAGTTATTAACTGAAAAATTAAGCAGCAAGCAAACCAGCAGAAAATAATTAGCCTATTTTTTTCAAACCAATGAATGTAAGCAATCAACATGAACCAGGACCTTCTTGTTCTAAAAATTAATGCAGTATATACACATCTTTTTCAATTCAACCTACTATGTTGAAAGCTGTTTTTTATTTGATACATAATAAACACTTTTTATTGCTAACTATTGTACTTTCATTGATTTACATCCTGCATTACACCCTTATAAGAATTATTTATAAACCGGACTTTCATTAAAACGGACAACCTTCAGCCCCTATTAGTCCGTTATAATGAGGTTCTACTGTATATGTCTTTATTATTATTGTCCACCTTCTGCATTTTCTTGTTTTCCTTCATTCACTAATAATTTTATAGTTTTAACAATAATTTTTAAATTATTTATCATTCAAAACAGTTTGATAAAGATTTAGGTTCGTTACTTCCAATTACCTGAATCAGTTTTCTTCTGTCTTGTATCATTTCTATTTATCGTTCAAAATCAGAATTAGCAGCTCAGAATAGGCAGATGTTACAGAAATAACAACCGATTAACAGGCAAATAAATGTAACAAAATGGCTATTAGGTAAGCTCATATGAAATTCAATTACACTCACTTCCAAAAGTTAAGCACGGAGAGGAAAAATGTTAATTTCCGTAAGCCAATCTGAATTAAAGAGGCTCATATTTTCTGCAAAGGTAGAAGGAAGTACGCAAATTATATAGGTAACAGCCAATCACGGTTTGGTGTCGAGAAATATGCAAAACAGGCAGTCGTATAAGAAGCCGGCATTGTGAAGGGTTACAGATGAAGTCCTAGATCCATTGTGAAACTGTACGCTGCAGCAGTTGGTCCTTCTTTCGTTTTATTGGACGATAATGCGCGTCCCCATAGAGCTGCCATCGTTGACGACTTTCTGGAGAGTGAGAGGATTGCGCGTATGGAGTGGCCGGCTTACTCGCCGGACCTTAATCCAATTGAAAATCTTTGGGATGCCCTCGGCCGTGCTGTATGTCGACGTTTCCGACCTCCAGCCACTCTCAGAGCTTTAGAAACTGTCCCACAGGAGGAATGGCGATTATTGGACTCTGCGGTGGTTGATCACCTCGTAACAAGCATGATCACACGCTGTAAACTTTGTATGCAGGTGAGGGGTGCTCACATACCCTATTAATGTCGGTTTTTATTGTTTGTTTTGAATTTAAACATCATTTTTTAATGACGCAAATAGGACGTCATCGTATAATTTATGAAAATTCAATATTTTGTTTATCTCTGTATGTAATTCTTTGTTTCGTTTCATGAATAAACATAGAGCTACTTACTTGCAGCATTTCATGTCAATCAAAGCATTTTACTACTTGTCTATTTTTTCGCATTTTACCGCTTCGTGCTTAACTTTTGGAAGTGAGTGTAATATCACGTGATAGAGCGTTATTCGTGATATCTAATGATTGTGGCTAATCATATTTGTTGAAGAAAGTGTTTTCTCTTCGTTCTCAGCATCTGCTTAGGCTAGAGGTTCCCAAATTCTTGCGGTTCGATGTTAGCGTCTCACCAACTTTTTTTCACAATGCCTACAGAAATAGCGGACGTTTTATTAAGCATTGAGGTCCAAAGAACTTTATAAGTATTTATTTGCTAACAATTTAGTCATTTCAGAACAGTTTGAGAACTGCTGGCATAGGCTAAAAATCGCATTCAATAAATCCGAAAGTTCATCAGGGCTTCAAGTGAGATAAAAAAATCAAAGAGTTGAAATTTGTGACCTGTTGTTAGAACAGGCTTATAGTAAATTATCAGTTAAATCACTAAAAAAATGTTTCATTTAATTTCATTTCTCTCATGAGTGCTCAGGTACATTAAAAATAAAGTCCGTTTCAAAAAAATAAAAAAAATGTCTCAGGATTGTCTTTAATCTTATGAACTTCAATGAGTAATCCAATACATTTACATAGATAATAAACGAGTTCAATTGAGTGGATGCTTTGACGGATCAAGGTTGTGATAAGAGAAGTAATAATATAAATAAAATAAATAAATAAGTAAATAAATAAATAAATAAATAAATAAATAAATAAATAAATAAATAAATAAATAAATAAATAAATAAATAAAATGTTACATATTTGATAGAATTATTCTGAGATTGTAGTGCCTGCGCACTTGACGAAAAAATGAACTTTAAATTACAATTAAAAATGCATCCTGCTAGTTGCGTCCAGAGTGCTGACTGGACATCCAGTCACGGTGCATTTTTAATTATAATTTAAAGTTCATTATTTAGTCAAGTGCGGAGGCTTTACACTATAATCTCAGAATATTGCCCGCACGTTAATCTATTTATTATTGATAGAATTATTCATCAGGATATTTGGAAATTCATGGCATAAAAAAAATCGAATCTCCATAATAAGAAACCTTAGAAGGTTTCTCCTTCTTAGATCATTTTAAAAATGCAATTTTAGAAGCCCAGTATGGAATTTCCATTTTCCAAAGAAATGATGTAAAAATACTTCTTAAATATTGTATCAACGTAAGTTTCTCCTAAATATATCATTTTACAATCTCGTATTTACCAGCACTAGAAGTTGTAGTGCTGACTGTTTAGTTTGAAGGAAGAGCTTTCTCTTATGGAATACCTTAAGTCCAGTGATTGAGATATTACTGCTTCTGTAACACTTTCAACAACTCTGCATTCTTAACTGTGATATGAATTGAAAACCTATTACGCACTAAGTGAACTCGTCCAGTAGCTTCCACAAGTGTAGAGCAATCGTCTCAAATTCTTGCAACAACTCCATAATATCTTTTAAGAAGTCTTAAAATAGCCAACACACTAAGTTTAAAATTACAGTTAAAAAGTTCAATCTAGTTTTCTCCCATTAACGGGTCATCTTCAGTGAGTTCAGTGAGTGACTGAAGATGAACCGTTAACGGGAGGAAACTAGTTTGAACTTTTTAATTGTAAATAGTTTTTAATTTTAAACTCAGTGTGTTGGCTATTTTAAGACTTTTTAAAACTTTTATCGCACACGTTAATAATTTTAAACCTGATAATATCTTTTCACAAAAACAGTAAATGTATTAGAGCAAAGACTGAACCAATTAATGAGCCTTGAAAAGTAATAGAAAACTGTCACGAGTTCTGGATTTCAGGCATGTCAAGATACTTTTTGCCAGATACTGTATTTATATATTTACTTATCATAATTATTTATAAATAGTTAATATCACCAATCCATAACCATTAATTACTTATTATTATTGAAGTGTCTCAAATAATAAGTAGATCTAATCTAATCCAGTTCGGAAAATAACAAGTTCATTACAAAAATGTTTAACCACATCTTCTGTAAAAATTGGACACTCCTTTATTTTCCGTTTGTATTTCATCTATATTTCAAATTATAATGAATTTTTTCTCCTCCATTAATGTCCTGAAGAAGTCTTTCGCACAGAAAGATGAAATATACAGGGAAAATAAAGGAGTGTCTATTTTTACAGGTGATTGTGGTGAATGTATTAGATATTTAAATTGATAATTACAAACATTTTAACACTTTTAACAAAACTAAACTGTGCACTGAACTGCAAATATTGTAATGGTATTTGTGGGAGAGTCTTGTAGGAGCGAACAAACAACGGGTCAAGTTTGGAACTGAACTGAGTTGCTTTATTAAACATAAAACAGGGGTTTTTATAGATTTTACAAAGTTGGATTTCGTTGGAAGATTAATTACAAATATACCATAGTGATAGGACAAGAAACATAACGGACTTTAATTAATTAACTAATTAAACGGCTGTAACGGAAAAGAATTTAAAAATAAACAGAACATCAATAATTAGGAAATAGAAAACGAATGATTGAAAGTTAAAGGTACCCATGAATAGGCCTTGACAGGCCTTTGGGGCGGCTGGAGGGAAGGCTCGCAGCACAATGGACCAACGGGACGAAGTTGGGTCGGGGGATTAGCCCGACGTCGGGAAGAAACCCGGTACCCATTCTACAGAGGGCGTTGTTTAGCCCCTAGGACACGTTTGGAAGAGAAAGGAGCGTGAAAAAATTCCCGCCCTCCGCCGAGGCCGGGAATCGAACCCGTTACAACCCACAGCCAACCCACAGCCAAGCGCCCTATGTTTAAAATAAATAAAAATGTAAAGATTAAAATGAATAAAATACAGATATATACAGATAAATACAAATAAATGATTTCTAAAAATATTTACATTTAAACTGTTACAATATTACTTTTTAAAAAAAGAATAAAATTATATATTATAAAAGCGTTATTTTGTGTGTCATAAGACTTTACGTTTTTCCAATTTTGTGACCAAACTATAAGAGATAGAGTGGTCATGTAAATGGATAAAATGTAGATCTTTTTAAGACAAACAAAATGCTACAAAAATCTTTCGAAAAAAGTTTTTGCTTTCCAAGATGGCGCCTTTTAAAGGGTCCAATTTTGACTTTTTCTCAATTTAAACGAAAAGTATAAGAGATGTAAGAGAACATTATATTGAGAAAATGTTGGTATTTGAAAGTTCTATCGAACGATATATCACTTATTCACAAACGCTTCAGCGTTTGCAAGATACATGCAAAAATGCGAATTTTCGGTGTGTGACGCCGACCCGCAATACATCCGAGTTATTCGGAGAAGCCACAACGGGCTGGGAAGTTATATATTCTCCGACGATCGCAACATTAATTTGCTAAATAAATAAAGTTTTTTTTTTTTTTGAATGCTATATATGCAAGGGTTCCGGAGCGAAGCGACGGTACCCGGCTATTATTATTATATATTATAAAAACCTATATTATAAAAACGTTATTCTGTCTGTCATTCTGTAAGCAAAATGCTAAATTACAAATTACTAAAATGTTACTGAAATAGAGAATCTATTCATAAAAAATGAAAATATATTAAACAACTGTTCAACTATAATTGATTGGCGACATAAATATAGATATTTTCAAATTGAATAAAAACAATGTAGTACAGAAATACGTAAAACTTATGTGCAATAATGGTTTCAAAAATCGTCTTTACGGAACAACAAGAAACTGTACAATTCATGGAAATACGAAAACAAATATATATCATATTTTCATAAATAAACATGATATCAAAACACCAGGAATAATATGTAAAGAACGAATCGGATAACAGTTGAAATGAGAAAATAACACATCCAAATATAATCTATAAAGAACTAATCAATGATGTTAACAAAACAAAATTCAAGAAAATCTACATATATGAAAAGAAAAGTCCTGACTCACTCACTCACTGACTCATCAACGCCCACCCCAAACCCTTAGATCTAGAAAGCTGAAATTTTGCACAGAGGTTTCCTTTATGATGTAGACAAGGAATAAGGCCGGATTTTTCGAAATTCGGGATAGGGAATAATCTGGCAAACTGACGATGAAGTGTATGGCGGCAACCCCAGGTGTGTGGCGCCAACCCGCAATACATCTGAGTTAAGTGGAGAAGGGCACAACGGGCTGGAAAGTCGTATATTCTCCGATCTCAATATTAATTTGCTAAATAAATAAAGTTTTGTTTTTTTTAATGCTATATACGCAAGGGTTCCGGAGCGAAGCGACGGTACCCGGCTAGTTAAAAATAAAAACATTAATGGCTTGAACTCACCAACAATATATCATTTTAATAATAAGAGAACATTATACACCTCAAGTACATTCTGTTTGAAGATTTTTTGTGAATAAGTCTTTCCTCGGATGATCTCTCCGTACTTAATAGATATTCTAACACATTCCCGTAGAAAAACTAACTTATTTCAAAACTATGTTGGAATTTAAAAAAAAAAGCTTACATCGGAAAGTTGGTAACTTGCAATTACTGACAATTATAAATATGGCTTCAAATTAAAACTATGGTCTTTATAATTCTAAAGGCTGATTTGTGTTTTGTTGCTGCAAAGAAAGAGGTTCAACTTCCTTGAAAAAGGTACACAAGTATTGTTACAGATCTAAAGAATGAATCATGCAAAAAAATCTCATTTCATCTGAATAAATAGATTCTGATAATTTTTTTTTGTAAAACTAGTATAAATTGACGCTTTGTGAAAACGATGTGTGACGTCACTGTACCCTTCCTTCGTCATACGCAGCTCAATCGCCAAATGGTTTTGCTAGTTTCAGTCCAGAGAGAAATGGCTGATTTGTCAAGTATCCTAAAAATTTATTTGAAAACATTAACTGAACACTAAATTACAGTAATTCCACATTTTTTTTCCTTTTTTAGATTTAATAACTGACAAGGGAAGTGCGTGACCTCGAACGCTGAGAACCGCACGAAAATGTGCGGAGAATATAAATCGCTCATCCAAAAAACAGTGGTATGAGTCATTCCCATGAAAAACTCAGCTGTTTGAAAGCGTCATCCGACGGTGGCGTGTTGTGCCTGCACTAACAAGTACTTAATCTTAAGATATTGCCACCGAAGACAAGAAAATATTGACAACCTCTTGATATATACTTCTTTAGGCAATATAAGCTCTACATGAGAAGGATCGTTGATTTTGTGAAAAACCACAAGTTAAACGATCGTCATTTCACCATCAGACTTCACTCTCTGTGCTATACAATTAACTTTCTGCACCGAAGTACAAGTCTATGTTACAATATGCTTGGCAAAAGACAGGTTATGACATTCCCAATATCATCATTTGAAATGCAATTAGTGTGGCTTTTGATATTGGACTGCTTGAATGCGGAAGTGATGTTGAATGTGAAAAAGTGGCTTTAGTCAGATGTGCATATTGTTTTATTCCACTTTGCTTTGACCACTTCATTGAAATCCCACACCTGCACTTTGAAGACTGAATAGCTGTGCAACACTATCAGGTCAGTAGGAAGCGTTATAATTTTTTAAGCAGAGGGAAATGTAGCCTTATAGTTGAAATATGTGTGTTTTTGGTCCTGTTATATCGATATTTTGTTCCTTCGCGGTACCAAAGTTCCTCTCTTGGACCTTCAATAGGTAATCATTCAAATGTCTCTCGTGGTAAGACGTGCAGTTTTGCTTGAGAATGACTCATACCACTGTTTTTGGCATGAGCGATTTATATTCTAAGTACATTTTCGTGCGGTTCTCAGCGTTCGAGGTCCCGCACTTCCCTTGTGAGCGAATAAATGTGTTTAGCCTTCAAAACATTGAAACTTGATTCCATTGTTAGGCCCATTTTTTTTGTCTGACGATATATCCAACCAACGGTTGAAAAATATTTTTATCAAATCGATAAATAATTTCTCTTCCCTGCAGCATTACCCCCTATATGAACTTTTCGTTATAAACCGGACTTTCATTAAAACGGACAACCTTCAGCCGCTATTAGTCCGTTGTAATGAGGTTCTACTGTAGTTTAAAAAATAAAAAAATTCCTATTTCTTACAATTTTGTTTTTTGTGTATGATATGTTAAATAGAACGAACTTTCCCGCCAGGAACTAATGACGCCAAAATGGATGGGCAATTTCTCGGGTAACTTCACAGTAGTGACTTCCTTACAAAATTGAGGAACATCTAAAGGGAATTATAAAATCAATAAAGGTAATTCTGACTTTCAAATCAAACTTTCTTCCTTTTGAAATTTCTTCCGTATTTTGTTAAGACACTCTTGTAGTGATTTTCTATTCATGAACTGATCATTAGTATTAATATAATAAAAATGGATTCAAAATAAGTATATTAATTAAATTATCAGTTATCTCACTTCGAATGTATATGGTTTTCACAGTTTCTTGTAGATGTATTTTTAAATATCGTCCGACTCATAATTTCACTAAAATAAAACAATCCAACAGTGAAATGTAGCTTTTTCAATTCCTTAACTTCTTCATCTCCTTTCTCATGTTTTGTGGTTGGTTTCCTTTATTTTATTCTTATTTTCGTAAATTTCATTTTCTTTTTTTACTGAAGATTGCGTCTCTCTCTAAATTCCAGACTGACAGTTTGAAAAAACTTTCGAGAAACAGAATTACAGATTAACAGACGAATAGTTAAATGCTTGTTGAACTCAGTCATCTTTTTTTGTTTTTGTTTTTTTTTTTTTGTTTTGGAGTTTCTTTAAACAGATAATACAATAAACAGAAGAGTTGTGTGAGTTCTCTCTTTTTTGTGTGCGTCTCTGTGTCTCGAGTTGTTGTTGAAATAAAAAAAAAAATGGTGAAAAGTTGGTTGGATATAAAAGGGGAAAAAAAAACTTCAAGTGCTCCTCATTTTGGGGAGAAAATACTGACTTCCCCTTCTCCTAGAAGATGGTATCTTCCAGTTTCTTCGAGATAAGAGGGGGACTGGACCTTGTCATATGCTTGGAAGATGTTGTGGGCGACTGTGGTGGTGCTGGCGGCTCTGCTATGTCCAGCCAAGTTCCAACCCCCGCTCGTAGAAGACGATGGACCCCCACAAGGGGCAGCCACCCTCGCCTTCGTATTCGATATCACTGGATCTATGTACGACGATTTGGTGCAAGTGATTGAAGGAGCGGCCAAAATCCTTAACACGATCCTTGAAAGAAGAGAGACCTCCATCTATAATTATGTCCTGGTGCCATTTCATGACCCAGGTAAGTGAAAGAAAAACACCTTTCAAACATTGATTCCCTCTCGTGGAGGAGAAGAAAACAAACACCAATTATCCTAGTGAATTAAGAGGAAACATTCCATAGTTTGATTCTGAAACTACTTTCCTAGGAAGAGGAGGCTTATCAAATCACCCAGTCTGTATGTGTGTATGTGTGTTTGTCCCCTAATGATTTCTGGAACACTTCTTCTTGAAACTTTATAGGCTTATTTTGGATTAGAGACGATCTTGAAATATTTCCCAAGTGGGTTCATATCGAGAAATTACAATTCCCAAAGAGAAGAATTAAAAAATAGACTATATCTTTCTGTCGATATCTTAAACGACGGATATTAATCCATTTAGCTGCTCCATTAATTTGCGAGTGTTTTGTTAGGATTAAAATTAATCCTATTTAGACAGATTAGCTAAGTAATGCGGATTTTATTTTTTATTTTCCATAAAATGAAAAATGTGTATGTTTGTATTCAGCAAATATTCAGTAATTTTAAAAATGAAAATGTTTTTTTTTTTGTTTTTTTTTTTGTTCTTTTAAGACTTTAAAAAAAAATAACAATAAAAGAACTTTTAATAAATAACATGGTAAGGAAAGTAATCATTTAGGAACTTCCTGTTTTGTTTTTGTTTTGTTTTTTAAATCCTTTCAATCCTAAAGTGGATTGTGAATGTCTGATAAAAAACACGTGCATCTGCAATTAATGGCGAACCCTTCCAATCCAGAATTCATGATCTGTCTTTGCCAAACATAGTTAAACAAGAATGAAAATAAAATAGATCTTATTTGAAAACCAAGCATAGATCAAAACATGGTTCAGTCGTAATCGTTTTTGATAACAGCTGTCCTTCACAGGTCAGTTTTCAGTGGAATTATCTGGAAAAGCCTTGAAATCACGTCATTTTCACTTAGAAATGGAACTGACAGACTTTTCATTTATATTCTTACATAACATTACATAAAATTTACATTCTCATATGATGGTATCATGCATTGAAGGTAATTAAAATAAATTTAGAAAAATTGTCGAGATATATGAAAATTGACATTCTTTGTAATGCATTCATGTGCTATGTAAATACATTTCAGTCTTGTAGAACTTGATTCTGATGAAATTTTGAATACACTATTTCTTTACTGATTATGATCACTCCATTTCAGTGACTCTCTTAAACATTTCGCATAAAATATTTATTCAATTGAGTATTGATATTTTAGTGATATAGGAACTCGTAAATTATTATATACTATAATTCTTAACTTCCTTCAGTTTTTGTTAGTCGGCGTAAAGAAGGAATATTGATCTAATACCAACGTAATTTTAATGTTTGGAAATTTGGAATAAATACCCAAGAGCTTACCAAAACATGGAATGTAAATATTATAAATGATGTTGAAATAAAACCCTTAAAACTGGCATGAAATACCGACTGAAGACGAAGGAGCATGTGATGCGAACGGATTACAAACCAAAACGGAAAACAAATACAGATGGGCTGACGATTTGCTTAGTGGACGGTGAAGGACTTTTAAGACCTAATCAGTGAAGTAAACAAAAAGAAGATAAGAAAAACATCTATTTAGAGACACGTGCTAATTGAAAGCCGCCTTAGCAGAAATGACTCCTGACAACATGATAACTTCATTTCAAAAATAAACAAACAAAATATTTGAAATAATCTCTTATCCTTCATTCAAAACTTAAAATAACTTCAATACAAATAATACAAAGGACCAATCACACAAAAACAATAGAGATATAAAGAATAAATAATTTCAAGACATCAAATTACACACAAGAAATAATAATTTATTCCAAATCTCATGCCGATATTTCGTCTTAACTTAACATTAAGACTCACTCATGGTTCTTATACAAAATACAAATGAAAAGAAGAAAATTATTCTTAATTTAACAAAATAAAACATACAACAGCTGAACAACATCAAACCTTTGTTAAAAATAAAATATTAAATAATAATAATAATAAAAACGATAATAACAATGAACAGATTTAAAAAAGGTTTTACGACCAATGATATTGTCTTTCCGATTTCAAATTTACTGTTCATAGTTATTATCGTTTTTATTGTTATTATTATTTAATATTATTTTATTTTTAACAAAGGTTTGATGTCGTTTACAAAGGTTTGATGTGGTTCAGTTGTTATATGCTTTATTTTGTTAAATTAAGAATAATTTTCTTCTTTTCATTTGTATTTTGTATAAGAACCATGAGTAAGTCTTAATGTTAAGTTAAGACGAAATATCGGCTTGAGATTTGGAATAAATTATTATTTCTTGTGTGTAATTTAAAGTTTATGATACAGAAGTATTTGTAAATTTCAAGACATGTTGCGAAGGTACACTTCCTTCTTCGTCAGATGATACTAAATAAAAGTTTTCCTTTGTATTAATGTTTATACACACAGAATGGATAATATTAACTTCAAAACAAACTTAGAACTACAATTTCAGTGGATTGATAAAGTGTTTCAGTGACATCACTTCGTTTCTCTTTATGCAAAAGAATTAAAAAAGAGCTAATAAACATATACTATTTTACCTGTTCTATTTTTTTAAGATCCCTAAAAAGAAAAAAAAAGCATTTTTTTAAATCTTATAATGTGTAAATAGACAAATAATATGAACACAAAAATAAGTGTTTGTATGAATTTTCGGAAACCCCAAATGTTCCTTTTATCGAGAATATTCCAAAGGCTTGAACCCCTCGGGGTGCATTGATCCCAGACTAAGACCCACCGCATCATATAATAAATACCGAGTTCATTATATTAATGAAAGCAGCGTACGTATTCAATGGTCTGTATCATAAAATCAGTTCAGTCAATTCCCTTATGGCGTTCATTTATCATTCCTTATGAAACTGGAGCAGGCGAACTTCGTACAGACCATTTCTGTTCTCTTTTTTCTTTTTCTTTTTTTCATTAACAAGCTATGATTTGTGTTTGATTTAAAGATTTTAATTTCTGCGAACTTAAAAAAAATAACAAACCCATTAGCAGTTGCTTCATTAAAAAGACTATTTTGTCAAATAAATGAAGCGTTGTTGATTTAAACGTTCCAATCAATGAACTGAATAAATTTGAGCACTAGTAACACTTCAAGTTTCATGAGGCTGTTGGGTTCGAGGTTGTTTGAATGGATCTACACAAAATGAGACGCAATAAAATTGATCACCATTGAATTCGAAGTTCAGAAATCACACAATTGAAGATAAATGAAACAAGGTAGTGATAGCGATTAGTAAACCAATCACAATGCTTCGCAACGGCTTCTGATACGTATAAGAAAATATAATTGATATTGCTTTAATTTCCTTATTATTATAAATATGATTGTTGCGAATACAAAAGACGCAATTGTTGCGATTGTTGCTGAGCTATATTAAAAATAAGGCGCAATTGTTGCCATTATTGTGATTATTGTGATTGTTGCGATTAATGATAATTGAATGATATTTTAATGATACTTGTCCACAGACGGACAGACAAACCGGGATTATACTGATACTTATCAGAAGACTAAAAAGCATGAGAGTTTGAAATAAATTATCATTAGACTCGTTCTAATCCTCGTTCTAGAAATTGCTAAAGACAATGTATCCAGTGGCGGATTTCCCAATAGGCGCAGGAGGCGCGCGCCACGGGCCTCACATATCGAGGGGGCCTCAAAATTTAAAAATTATTTAGCTTATTTCCTTTTTTTTGGTTGTAAAAGCAAGATTTCCTTTTCTTTTTTTTGGTTGTAAAAGCAAGCCTAGGGGGCCTCACCAGTCAGCCTAGGGGCCCCATCCAGCCAAGTATTTCCTTTTTTTTTTTTTGGTTGTAAAAAATATTTAGAGGGGGCCTCAAAATTGAATTGCGCCTAGGGCCTCTCAAGTGCTGAATCCGCCACTGAATGTATCTGTCAAATATTAGAACAAAGCAACTGAAAATGTGATTTAACAAAAGTAAGGTCTTTGACAGAATTAACCCCAGTTCTTCTTTACTTACTAATAGTTAACTTATATTTTAATTCCTTATTTTCTTATTTTGAGTCAAAGATCCTTCGTTATTCAAGTCCTTTCCTGATTTAAGTTAGTTGTATCTACTTTCTGATTAAAGGTTTTAAATTAATGGAGTTCTTTTTCATTCTTTAACTTTCAGCTTGTTTTATTATTAAGTGGTCCTTGATTCTAACACACACGGTTTACAATAATACGAGAATACCTGGAACACTGAAACCTTCTTTATAAGCTACTTTAAGTAAATTCCATTAGCTTTAAGTCTAATTCATTAGATTAATATTTTATCATTATATGCGTAGATCGAATAAAAGATTATTTTAAATTTTGTTCTGATTTCTAAGTGTTCTTAGTAACAAGAAATCCTATAAAGAAATATTTAATTCAGAGTAACACAAAAAAGTTTTAGAAATGAAGATTGTAGGGAGTTGAATGGATGAAAACATTGACTTACAGACGGACGGACACCAGTATTTGATAAAGTTATCTCAAAATTACTTGTCAGGGTGAGTCTGAAGTGATTGTAATGAATTTTGTACGTATTGAAGCCCCTATAGTAAGGTTTAGGGATCTTTAACTACCAAAATACTTTTCCGTTAAAGAATTAAAATCACTACAACTCAAGTACTCTTTAACCAGGATCTAAATCGTGAAATACTAGATTCCCACTCAATTTCTTAAAATATTAGACTTGTAACAAAGTATGGGTCACGAATAGCCTCTAACCACGTGAACTCCAAACCATTTGAAAACTTGAACAATATTCGTTATAGTCAAGTCATTGAGTTGGTGGAAGTTGCACTCCTAGACTATTAAAAATAAATAAATAAATAAATAAATAGCTTTTCACAACTCTTATAAAACATTATTAATAAAATGACTAAACTACTCAGAAGGATAAACGGAAAGTTTTTTTTTTTAATTTTAAATAACCGCTTGTATTTGAATAACAATTATTGGTTTATATCTTATGTATATCCTGAAACTGCACGAAAAGTAAACTTTATTTATTTCGTATTTTCAAAGCTTACCTCCGCCACACCAATGACGCTTTCACTAAAAGCGAAATATTTGAATTGTAATTCAAAGTATAACAAATTAAGGCAAAACACTAAAAGAAAGGAATTCGCACCCTAAGCTGTCACCGGGAAGAGACTGGGAAGGACCGTTTCGTCCTTTTTAGGACTCGTCAGTCAGGTAAACTCGATGACAGACTGAGAAGGTGCGAAAGGTTGCTTTGTGCCTTACCTTTTCTTGAATTATTCAGGATCGTTAAATTTCTTTTCATTTAATTCAAAATATGTTTCCGAAAGAAGCTTATATTCAGTTCAAAAGTAACAAGTTAAATACTTTTATGGTGAAACAGGAAAAAACAAAGTATTTAAGAAGTTTATCCTGCTCATGTAGGTCTCGTTCCAATTGCTATTTTTATAAACACAGTAAACTCCCGCGCTATGGAAAACCGCTCTGATCAAAACATTATTATAAATGGATGATAATACTGTAATACAGTACTGACGATCACTTATTGGTTCTCCGAAATGACAAGAAATCAAAAAGGTGTCTATGATGCATCGAAGAATTTCTTGTTTAAAAGTCACTTTTGTTATATATGATGAAGTGGTTATTTCATTTGCTTTTAATAACTCTTTTGTTTTTGTTTTGGTTTTTTTTTTTTTTTTTTTCGTTTTGTTTTTAATAATGTTCGCACCGACGATTCGTTCATGTCTTATACCGCTCTACTTTTGAAAATGATGTACCATCTTTGTGAACCTTTAGAATTTCAATTTTTTTGCTCTAGTGGTAACCATTTACTTTTGTTTGGTCTAGTATCTTGTTGGCACTTCCTCTTCCACTGAGGTCTGTGTAGTAGAGCTGTTGTGGCGCTGTCAGGCAAGGGCAAGTCTGTTGCACTTTTGTCGAAGTTCTGCAACTACGATTACAGCTCAATCACAGAACAGTAGCCGTTAGGAGTTTTTGTTTTGTTTTGTTTTTTCAAATTGGAAGAGTGAGGGTATTCCAAATTTGGAACGCAGCTAACAGTTGCAAGTGCTTTTGGCTTTCCGATGTTTTAAAATTATAAACCGCGTTATAGCAAAACACTCTCTGAGTAAAACAGCGTTATACAAGGTATTATTGTGATTGATGGCTTACTATTCCAACCTCGTTTTCTGTTTGTCTTTTTTTTTCTTTTGCTGTTTGTATGAGCATCACGCTAGAACCATTAAGTTGATTTCTTTAAAATTTGTTAGATGCTTACTTCCGATTACTTTAGACCAACTTCCAGTTCTCAAACTGACCTCTTTCCCTGTGGTCATGCTGAATGCCTACTGTACGATGGAGCCGATGGGTTATCCCTACTTGTAATGACTCAACATCTCGTGTAGTTAGGCATTTCCGGAGTCATATTTGAGGAATGGAGATCAAAATAAGGACCTATGGCCTATGTTAGATCCACAAATCATTAACGTATCACTGACAACGAGCCTATTGTTGAGGAAATCCGTACAGCCGTTTTAGCGATATTCACATGTAAACAGAAAAACAGAAGATAAATATTCAAGTGTAATGGTGAGACTTCGCGTGCTTAATCAATTGCAGAACTCGAACTACTGCGGGATCCGAACTGCGGAGCCTTAGATTTACAGCCCAGCGAGATGCCGTTACGCCACGATAGCAGTGAGCTAATAAGGCAATACTTGAAAATCGATGAAAATAACGCCGAATATCTCGAAATCTGTAGGGCGTTGGCCCCAATACCTACATACAGTTCTGAAGTACTTCATGTGTACTTTCATCTTACAAAAGGATACTCACATTTGAAAGATACAGGGTTTGTCATCTCTTTGATCTGTCAAAATTGCACAATCAAAGACATGTAGAGAGATATAACAATCATTCCTAATGTCTGCCGACGCCATTACTCCTTCAATTCCAAAAGTGTTTTTGTTTTATTTTGTTTTGTTCTTATTTTATGAAGTGAAATGGATGATTTTTATGTTATTCTTACCACTTGTATTGGCATCGGTAATCATTTGACAGTCAACATTATCTGTTCCATTTACTCAGATTACCGTTGAGGTGGTTTTTTACGTGTTCGTGACAAACATGAATGAAAACTTGCAACATTGGTGCACTTATTTGTAATTATGTAACTTCAAACTCAGATGAAAAAAGTAAATTATTTTCTGAATACATATTTAAAAATCATTTATAAATATAATAGTAGAATAACTAAGGTTTTACGTGCACTGTTCATCTTCATTACACACAAATTAAAGTCGGTGCACCTGTCTATCCAAAGAACCAATTTTAATACTTTTTTCACAACTATAGTTTCAAATACACATTACGAGTATCCATTTTCAAGTGAACTGTTACAATAGAACTGTTACTAAATAAGGAATGTCAACAAATGATGTTCTCCTTTGAGCACAGGTTATTTACTGGCATTTGACGGACTATTCCACAGCTCGCACTAGATGCCGCTACATCATCAGTAGCGCATGGGGACTCTGAGAAATTTTCCAAGAGCATGATGGGAAGATTATAGACTTTATAATTTAATTTTTTATTGTAACAGTTCCTTGAAAATGGATACACGTAATGTGTATTTGAAACTGTAGTTGTGAAAAAAGCTTGTATTAAAATTGGTTCTTTGGATAGACAGGTGTGCCGGCTTTTATTTGTGTGTAATGATGATTATTTATAAATATATTTATAAATTTATTATTTTATAAATTTAGCTTAATTAAAAAAAAAGCTTAATTATAATAACAGCATTACAGTTGCAATGTTTGTATTACACGATACTTTTTTATCAAAGTTTTTCTCTTTCAATTATGGATTTGATTTTCGATTTTGAAAGTTACTTTTTTTTTTCTCTTCAGTGATAATGACGCATCATTTGGCGCATTTTAGAAAAAGAATAAAATAAATGAGATATCGCTTTCACCAAAGATCACTGACCAAAGTGAATGACGTCATTTGATAACCAAAAGATATGATAGGAACAAAGTAGAATTAACCAGAAATTATAAACAGTCAATTTAATAGAAGAATCAACCGTACTTAAGGAAATATAATTTTCTTTTTTAAACTAATTTTCTTTTTTATGTACCAACTCGAACAAAAACATAACAGAAATCTCATTGAAATTGTAAGCACAAGTGTCTCGAAATCAGTGCAAATAGAACACTCAGAATCAAGTGTTTTGATAAGACGATACGAGATATCAATGACTTTGGAGTCATAATAAAAAAATACAAAAAAACGAAATAAAGAAATGCCTAATCAGCTGGATTTCTTTTCCATTTTCTCCCCCCCCCTTTTTTTTTTTAAACAAAAAAAAACACTTTTTATTTTTTTTTTTTTTTTTTAAATACTATCTTGGAAAGTGTGTCTGGTTCCATTAAGGACTTCTTTATGTCAGCAAAAAACAGATTCTATCTTATGTAAATATTTTCTTTTTAGTTTTCTTTTCAGATTCTTTTGTTTAGAATAGTCAATTCTGGAATTACTGGAAAGGTTTTGTTTTTCCGCTATTTCCACAAGTATCGTAGTAAGAGATTTATTTGGGGCATTTAGTCCTATTTTGTCAACATTTTCGATTTGTTTCATTTATTTAAATAAAATTATGAAATGTAAAATTAATGAAATCCCTGTCATCCATCCCACATTTTTAGCGATCCCATGTTACAGTTAACATAGGGAACCGATCTTGCTTTTGTGTTGTCTGTATGTCACACTCTGTAGCGGCCAAATGGTTAGAGATATTAGAATGAAACCTTCACCATTGTGTTCAGCATCAAAAAGTAGGTGACCACTTCAACAAAAATCAGACCTGTAGGACCCCTCCCTGACCCCCTAAATTAACGTTTTCCATAGCAGTATTAGTAATAATGATAACAATTAACACAGTGATAATACTGATGCTTCATACATAACAATACTAACAATTGCCAACCAGGACGTCATTGTTAATATTTACAAACGTATTGTTTTATAAATTCTTTAACATATCCAAATGATGCACTAAGCATTGTATTAGCGGCCCCTAGGTTACAGCTTGCCTGTAAAACATATAGGAACGGTCTTGCATTTATATGCTCTTGCTTTTAATTATTTTGTTTATACAGTTGTGCATATTATGGGTCCGCTTTGCTTTCGACACTGTCTAAAAGCATTAATTACCTTGTCTTGTTTGTTATTATCATTTGAAAATTACAAATTCGAATAATAAATTCACCAAATACAAATGATAGAAAAATTTCACTTAAGAAAAAAACGGATAATCGAATCAGATGAATTCCTCGTTTATTCTTTTTAATAATAAGAGATGTTTGGTTATAAATAGACTCTTCACTTTTCAAGAAATTAGTTGGTTTTCTTACATTAATGAGAAAAACAGACACAACATTTATTTTCTGGAAATAATAATAATTGAATGTCATCGTAAATACAAATAAAATCTGAATTTTTATATTTTCTTATTTAATTATTTAATACGTTTACAATTTCTTCTAATTTTGCTAATTAATGTTTTAAGCAAACTAAAATTTTTCAACTATATTATCATCTTTCAATCATTATTCCTAAAAAAAAATTAAGCTATTCCTAAAATAACAACATTAATAGGTTTTAGTAATTCTCTATTAACATGACTGAGACTCTGAAGTTGATGAAAACAGCGAATATTCTTTCTTTTCGGTTAAGAATATTTTATAAGGGTTTGTGGTATATAATGCCAATTGTAGACATCTTCATTTTCTACCATTACTTCATCTTATGTTTTCCTGACTGCAGGTCGACCATATTTTTCAATGCATTTCTTTTTTAGTCCAATTCTATTTCTAAGATTCAGATGAATATTTTTTGCTACATTACAGTAATGCTTCATTTAGGATTTTCCAGCAAGTTCTTTCCATGCTGAAGAAATGTGATCTACTGTATCACTTCACTTTTCCTTTATTTATTGTTGTCAGTTTTGCACTATATGTTTCTGGTATGTTCTATATAAACATCTGCTTTCCTTTAATATGTACATCCTTATTTCTGATTAGCTGTATGATATAGTTTATTTTTAGTTTTTACTGCATTTATATGCTCCTTTATGCGGGTATCCAACTTCCGTTTCGTTTGACCCACATAAAGGCAATCACTATGGTGAGTATTATTAGAGTCGCAGTATAAACCATATACTGTACCCTGTGTGTTCAAAATATCATTGTGATCCTTGGTTTTAGTTTCATGATTTAATATTGTCATGATCTTATTGCGAGGTTTACATGCTATTTTTATATTACCTTTAGCTAAAACCGGGAAAATATAATACACAAATAAAAGCACAACAAGATAATACCAAGATTAAACATAAGTATGTGTCAATCACATATGATAAAGATATGGTTAATAAATTAAAGCCGGTTTTAGCTAAAGGTAATATAAAAATAGCATGTAAACCTCGCAATAAGATCATGACAATATTAAATCATGAAACTAAAACCAAGGATCACAATGATATTTTGAACACACAGGGTACAGTATATGGTTTATACTGCGACTCTAATAATACTCACCATAGTGATTGCATTTATGTGGGTCAAACGAAACGGAAGTTGGATACCCGCATAAAGGAGCATATAAATGCAGTAAAAACTAAAAATAAACTATATCATACAGCTAATCAGAAATAAGGATGTACATATTAAAGGAAAGCAGATGTTTATATAGAACATACCAGAAACATATAGTGCAAAACTGACAACAATAAATAAAGGAAAAGTGAAGTGATACAGTAGATCACATTTCTTCAGCATGGAAAGAACTTGCTGGAAAATCCTAAATGAAGCATTACTGTAATGTAGCAAAAAATATTCATCTGAATCTTAGAAATAGAATTGGACTAAAAAAGAAATGCATTGAAAAATATGGTCGACCTGCAGTCAGGAAAACATAAGATGAAGTAATGGTAGAAAATGAAGATGTCTACAATTGGCATTATATACCACAAACCCTTATAAAATATTCTTAACCGAAAAGAAAGAATATTCGCTGTTTTCATCAACTTCAGAGTCTCAGTCATGTTAATAGAGAATTACTAAAACCTATTAATGTTGTTATTTTAGGAATAGCTTAATTTTTTTTTAGGAATAATGATTGAAAGATGATAATATAGTTGAAAAATTTTAGTTTGCTTAAAACATTAATTAGCAAAATTAGAAGAAATTGTAAACGTATTAAATAATTAAATAAGAAAATATAAAAATTCAGATTTTATTTGTATTTACGATGACATTCAATTATTATTATTTCCAGAAAATAAATGTTGTGTCTGTTTTTCTCATTAATGTAAGAAAACCAACTAATTTCTTGAAAAGTGAAGAGTCTATTTATAACCAAACATCTCTTATTATTAAAAAGAATAAACGAGGAATTCATCTGATTCGATTATCCGTTTTTTTCTTAAGTGAAATTTTTCTATCATTTGTATTTGGTGAATTTATTATTCGAATTTGTAATTTTCAAATGATAATAACAAACAAGACAAGGTAATTAATGCTTTTAGACAGTGTCGAAAGCAAAGCGGACCCATAATATGCACAACTGTATAAACAAAATAATTAAAAGCAAGAGCATATAAATGCAAGACCGTTCCTATATGTTTTACAGGCAAGCTGTAACCTAGGGGCCGCTAATACAATGCTTAGTGCATCATTTGGATATGTTAAAGAATTTATAAAACAATACGTTTGTAAATATTAACAATGACGTCCTGGTTGGCAATTGTTAGTATTGTTATGTATGAAGCATCAGTATTATCACTGTGTTAATTGTTATCATTATTACTAATACTGCTATGGAAAACGTTAATTTAGGGGGTCAGGGAGGGGTCCTACAGGTCTGATTTTTGTTGAAGTGGTCACCTACTTTTTGATGCTGAACACAATGGTGAAGGTTTCATTCTAATATCTCTAACCATTTGGCCGCTACAGAGTGTGACATACAGACAACACAAAAGCAAGATCGGTTCCCTATGTTAACTGTAACATGGGATCGCTAAAAATGTGGGATGGATGACAGGGATTTCATTAATTTTACATTTCATAATTTTATTTAAATAAATGAAACAAATCGAAAATGTTGACAAAATAGGACTAAATGCCCCAAATAAATCTCTTACTACGATACTTGTGGAAATAGCGGAAAAACAAAACCTTTCCAGTAATTCCAGAATTGACTATTCTAAACAAAAGAATCTGAAAAGAAAACTAAAAAGAAAATATTTACATAAGATAGAATCTGTTTTTTGCTGACATAAAGAAGTCCTTAATGGAACCAGACACACTTTCCAAGATAGTATTTAAAAAAAAAAAAAAAAGAAAAAAAGTGTTTTTTTTTGTTTAAAAAAAAAAGGGGGGAGAAAATGGAAAAGAAATCCAGCTGATTAGGCATTTCTTTATTTCGTTTTTTTGTATTTTTTTATTATGACTCCAAAGTCATTGATATCTCGTTTCGTCTTATCGAAACACTTGATTCTGAGTGTTCTATTTGCACTGATTCCGAGACACTTGTGCTTACAATTTCAATGAGATTTCTTTTATGTTTTTGTCCGAGTTTATATATAAAAAAGAAAATTATTTTTATATTTCTTTAAGTACGGTTGATTCTTCTATTAAATTGACTGTTTATAATTTCTGGTTAATCCTATTTGTTCCTATCATATCTTTTAGTTATCAAATGACGTCATTCACTTTGGTCAGTGATCTTTGGTGAAAGCGATATCTCATTTATTTAATTCTTTTTCTAAAATGAGCCAAATGATGCGTCATTATCACTGAAGAGAAAAAAAAAAAGTAACTTTCAAAATCGAAAATCAAATCCATAATTGAAAGAGAAAAACTTTGATAAAAAAGTATCGTGTAATACAAACATTGCAACTATAATGCTGTTATTACAATTAAGCTTTTCTTTTTAATTAAGCTAAATTTATAAAATAATAAATTTATGAATATATTTATAAATAATCATCATTACACAAATAAAAGCTGGCACACCTGTCTATCCAAAGAACCAATTTTAATAGAAACTTTTTTCAAAACTACAGTTTCAAATACACATTACGTGTATCCATTTTCAAGTGAACTGTTACAATAAAAACTGAAATTATAAAGTCTATAATCTTCCCATCATGCTCTTGGAAAATTTCCCAGAGTCCCCATGCGTTACTGATGATGTAGCGGCATCTAGTGCGAGCTGTGGAATAGTCCGTCAACTGCCAGTAAATAACCCGTGCTCAAAGGAGAAGATCATTTGTTGACATTCCTTATTTAGTAACAGTTCACTTGAAAATGGATACTCGTAATGGTAATTTGAAACTATAGTTGTGAAAAAAGTTTGTATTAAAATTGGTTCTTTGGATAGATAGGTGCGCCGGCTTTAATTTGTGTATAATGAAGATGAACAGTGCACGTAAAACCTTAATTATTCTACTATTACATTTATAAATAAGTTTTTTAAAAACGTGTTCAGAAAATAATTTACTTTTTTCATCTGAGTTTGAAGTTACACAATTAAAAATAAGAGCACAAATGTTGTAAGTTTTCATTCATGTTCGTCACGAACACGTCAAAAAACACAACGGTAATCTGAGTAAATGGAATAGATAATCTTGATACTCAAATGATTACCGATGCCAGTACAAGTGGAAAGGATAACATAAAAATCATCCATTCCACTTCATAAAATAAGAACAAAACAAAACAAAAACAATTTTGGAATTGAAGGAGTAATGGCGTACATACTACACAGATCTCAGTGGAAAGAGGAAGTGCCAACAAGATAGTAGACCAAACAAACGTAAATGACACTAGAGCAAAACTTTGAAATTCTAAAAATTCACAAAAATGGTACATCATTTTCAAAAGTAGAGCATGATAAGATATGAACGAATCGTCGGTGCGAACATTATTAAAAACAAAACAAAACAGTTATTGAAAACAAATGAAATAGCCACTTCATCATATATGACAAAAGTGACATTTAAACAAGAAATTCTTCTTTGCATCATAGACACCTTTTTCATTTCTTGTCCTTTCGGAAAACCAATTAGTGATCGTCCGTAATTTATTACATTATCATCCATTTTTAATAATGTTTTGATCAGAGCGGTTTTCCATAGCGCGGGAGTTTTACTGTATTTATAAAAGTAGCAATTGGAACGAGACCTACATGAGCAGGATAAACTTCTTAAATACTTTGTTTTTCCCTGTTTCACCATAAAAGTGTTTAACTTGTTACTTTTGAACTGAATATAAGCTTCGCCTTTAACATTTATTCAATATCATTTTTTCGGAAACATATTTTGAATTAAACGAAAAGAAATTTAACGTTCCTGAATAATTCAAGAAAAGGTAACAAAGTAAGGCACAAAGCAACCTTTTCACACCTTCTGAGTCGGTGGAGTGTGCCTGGCTGATGAGTCCTAAAAAGGACGAAACGGTCCTTCCCAGTCTCTTCCCGGTGACAGCTCAGGGTGCGAATTCCTTTCTTTTAGTGTTTTGCCTTACTTTGTTATACTTTGAATTACAATTCAAATATTTCGGTTTTAGTGAAAGCGTCATTGGTGTGGCGGAGGTAAGCTTTAAAAATACGAAATAAATAAAGTTTACTTTTCGTGCAGTTTCAGGATATACACAAGATATAAACCAATAATTGTTATTCAAATACAAGCGGTTATTTAAAATTAAAAAAAAAAAAAATACTTTCCGTTTATTCTTCTGAGTAGTTTAGTCATTTTTATTGATAACGCTTTATAAGAGTTGTGAAAAGCTATTTATTTATTTATTTATTTATTTTTAATAGTCTTGGAGCGCAACTTCCACCAAATCAATGACTTGACTATAACAAATATTGTTCAAGTCTTCAAATGGTGTTGGAGTTCACGTGTTCCATACTATTCGTGTTCCATACTATTCGTGTTATAAGTCTAATATTTTACGGAATTGAATGATTTAGATTCTAGTTAAAGAGTACTTGAGTTATAGTGATTTTAATTCTTTAATGTAAAAGTATTTTGGTAGTTAATGATCCCTGAACATTACTATAGGGGGTTCAATACGTACAAACTCATTACAATCACTTCAGACTCACCCTGACAAGTAATTTTGAGATAACTTTATCACAGACGGACGGACACCAGTATTTAAGTCAATGTTTTCATCCATTCAACTCCCTACAATCTTCACTTCTAAAACTTTTTTGTTGTTACTCTGAATTAAATATTTCTTTAAAGAACACTTAGAAATTAGAAGAAAATTTAAAATAATCTTTTATTCGATCTATGCATGTTTCAAAATAATAAACTATGTAATGATAATATATTAAGCTAATGAATTAGATTTAAAGCTAACGGAATTTACTTAAAGTAGCCTATAAAGAAGGTTTCAGTGTTCCAGATATTCTCGTATTATTGTAAACCGTGTGTGTTGGAATCAAGGACCACTTAATAATAAAACAAGCTGAAAGTAAAAGAATGAAAGACAACTCCATTAATTTCAACCCTTAATCAGAAAGTAGATACAATTAACTTGAATCAGGAAAGGACTTGATCTGACTGTGTGACTGAAAATAAGAATTCACTTTTGTTAATCACATTAACAATGCTCTATTATTTGACAGATACTCGTTCTTTAGCAATTTCTAGAACGAGGATTAGAACATTGTCTAATGATAATTATATAAACTATTTCAAATTCCCATGTTTTTTTAGTCTTCTGATAAGTATCAGTATAATCCCGGTTTGTCTGTCCGTCTGTGGACAAGTATCATTAAAATATCATTAAATTATCATTAATCGCAACAATCACAATAATCACAATAATGGCAACAATTGCGCCTTTTGTGTGGTTAAAATCAAGAAAGGGTTACTACCAAACCACAGTGCAATCC
>JAFIDM010000006.1:50480634-50492197 GCA_023159025.1 Thereuonema tuberculata
TTCTCTGAATACTTGGAGTTTTCAGATACACTATGCTTCCAAATTTACGTAAGTGTTTCACGTTGGGGTCGTACCTCCCCCCATTCCATACTTTGAGTGGTACACTATTGTTAATAGTGTCATGTGGTGTACGGTTCAATAGATAATTTGCACATTCTGTGGCAAATATCCAATAGTTTGTAGGAAGCTTAGATTCGACGAGCAGTGTTCGTGCACAATCCAATAATGTGCGATTATACCTCTCCGCAATTCCATTTTGCTGTGGAGTGTAGGCGGAAGATGACATGTGTTTAATTCCATGTTTGCGGAAAAACTGGGATAACTCTCTATTGTTGTATTCGGTTCCTTGGTCCGACATTAACCCTTTTACCTTTTTACCTGTTTGACGTTCTGCAAACTTGATAAAGTCTTTGGTCACTTTTGGTACCTGACTTTTACTTTTCAGGAAATAAACAAAGCTTCTTCGAGAGTAGTCGTCGATAAAAGTCAAGATGTATCTAGCGTGGTAATAGTTTGGTATGTCCAGGGGTCCACATACATCTGTGTGTACAATCTCTAGAACATCTGAGCTTCTTATAAAATTTAACCTTTTATGAGGAACATCTGCCATTTTGCTTAATTTGCAAGATTCGCATACTTCACCTACATTTACTTTTACGGGGTCAATACCTCTGAGTAGTTGTTTACGTAAGATCAATTGAAGTTTTCTGTATGCAATGTGGCCTAGCCTGTCATGCCACAAATGAGATCTCTCCGATGATGTTTTATTGAAAGCATGAACCTTTTCTCTGTTTACAATAACATCAGCATAGTATAGGTTAGCGTGCATATTAGCTCTTAAGACTACTTCTCTATTCCAGTCGTAAACTGTGTATGCATTTCCTTTGATGATTTGTACAAATCTTTTATGTGCCAAACGCGTTGAGGAAATTAAGTTGACTCCAAGATCTGGTACGTGATAAACGTCTTTGAGTTTTAAGGAAACGTCTTCGTCTCGGGATACTTTACATTCTAAATCTATAGTGCCCTTTCCAATGGCTTTAATTGGTTTGACTGACGCACCATGAATCTCAACAGATTCATTCAGGGGTTCATAATCACTGAAGTCACTACGATTGGAGCATATGTGATGGGTTGTCCCACTGTCCATAAGCCATATATTCTCACTTAATGTTGCTAGTAAACATTTGTTCTTATTAGTTATTGTTATACCTGTATAACTTCTTTTTTCGGATTTACGAAAACTAGCTCCTGTTTTTCTATCACCTGATTTCCCATCGTAAGACCTATCATGAGTGTCTTTATCTTTGGAACTACAGTCCTTAGCAAGATGCCCAATCTTATTACATCTGAAACACTTTCGTTTCTCTTTGACATTGGGGTATTTCTTGGCTTTACTTTTGTACACATTTACGCTATCATGTTCATCTGTTTGAGGAACTTTATTTCTTTTTCTTTCCACCTCATGTAGAATTTTATCTAGCACAGTCTCTAAATTGAATTGAGGGGTCTCCTCAGTTAACCCAATACCTTGTGCTATTTGATCATATTCTTCAGGTAAGCCAGATAGAACCATCCAGCAAAGCTCTAATTCGTCAAACGAACCACCAATAAGATTCAGTTCCTTTAATAATACTTTTATGTTTACAATGTCATATTCTAATGTACTACAGTCTTTAAAATTTGTAGCATCATACAACTTTCGTTTTAGTCTGGAGATCTTTAAACGATCAACCTTATTATATCTACGGTCTAGTTCTTTTATGAGTTCATAAGGATTGGCCTCTTCCTTAATCAACAACTTGAACCTGTCTTCAAGTAATTCAAAAATCGTCCCAAATGCTTTTTGAGCTTTTTCTTTCATTTTGCGCTTTTCTATCTTATCATCTATCAATTCTAGTTCTGATGATGATAAATTTGCGGCCTCCCATAAGCCATCTTTCATTAATATGTTGCGCATGCTTAAGCGCCACGTCGTATAATTACGACCGTTAAACTTCCCATTGGGATACAACTCTTTATAGACAGCCATTTTACTAACCAATAAAATGTTTCAAACAAATTCAGTTTATACTGTACTAAAGGACTTTTACAATACCATTCTTATTATGATAAAACCCTTACTAAGTACAAACATTCAAAGCTTACAAAATAAACAACTCTAGCAAAGTAATTCACAACCAATGCCTCTTTACCAGTGCGTTGCGCAGTGGAAGCTTGCTGTAGTCCAAAACCTTATTGATCAAAAAGAAAAAGGAAACAGGAAAAGACAACAAATATTTGAATGAATGTATGAATGTCTTCCCTCTAAAAAATAGAGCTGGGGTATAATATATACTTTCAGAGCAAGCACGCATCAAGGTAAAGAAACAAATGCATTGAAAAATAAAAACTTTAAAATAATTTATTACTAGAGTCCATAACCTTTATGAAAGGAAAAATTAACTTTACAATAATTTATTATATAAGAACAATAACATTTGTTATCATATATTAACTCAGTTCATCTGTAACTAATCCCTAATGGTACCATCTATAAAACCTTGCATGTATCAGTTTACATGTAAATATCAAAATATGAAATACTCAATAATTACAAATTATTAATGAACTTTAACCTTGATGATTATTCTTATTCCTAGAATAATAATAAGTAGTAAAAAAAACATAGTATTATATATCACATCTTCAAATGTCACTTTTGACATTAATACTACACCTTAAATTCAAAATATTAAACTGATGACTTCCTATGTAACTATTAACAAGCAACCTACAAGGATACTTAATTTCAGAATATAATGGTATTTACATCTAAGTCATATCTGTCATTAATGTACTATTTCATTCATAGAAGAAACTAAAGTTAGATCACTCAACAATGGTTTTTCCCCTACGTGAAAAAATTAATCTTTGCTCCTTTAATAATGTTACTTGTATATTTTGGGCTTGTTGTAAATCAGCAATCCCCTTGGATACTCGATTCATAAAATAAAGGAAACTGTACTTACATATCCAGACTCTTGATGATAACTCGTCTCGAAAGCACTATACACATAATTGATACTTTACTATCAACTTTCAGTTGATATTTATAATTAACTCTAGATGACTAAACAAGCCATAATTAGTTTCACTAATTCACACACAAATATTCCTAATCACTTGTATGAAATCAGTTCGGATCCATTTGATCCACTGGCACTAATTTCTCTTCTGTTTCAAAAAACCTAAGCCTATTTAAACGTTCGATCTTAGGAATTCTTCGCATGGTGATTTCCGTCGAATTCTTCCTTTATTCGATCCTCTCAGCAACCGGAAAATAAATACTTTCATTCGTCATGACTATGTCTTCTTAACCTGGATTTCTCAATTATTTATTACGGTTCTGTTCGGGTTTAACTCTACGCTTTCCGTGGATGACGTCAGTTGTTCATTTGTCTAGGAGGGCCTCAGAAGAATAATAATTATTTCTTATTTACTTGCGTCAACTGCAAACTTATTCTTTCGTACTTTTAGTTTTGACAGCGACATTTCTTCTTCAATATTCCCGCTCTCCTATATCTGTCAACGTGGAGACATACCAGGCATATTTATCTCCGTTCAAATCGAACGATCTGCTACAGGCTTTGTCATTACGCCATCTTGTCCGTTGTCATACCGCACACATTAATCCCGCAGAAAACTAGTAAATAATCTCTAACTAAAAATTTTCTTTTCAAGCACGGTAATCACAATATATATCATCACAAAAATTAAACTTCATCTAATTAAATATAAATATTAATATAACTTATATTTAATTTAATATATACATCAGCAAAATGTTTGTAGAATTTAAGGGCGAAAAATGTTTGTTATCAACCATGTATAAGATGCAGGGGCGTATATAAGGGGGGGGGGGGCCGAGGGCCCCCCCCCCCCAAAAAAAAAAGGGTGGTCCCCCAACGGGTTTTTTTTTTTTTTTTTTGGTTGAACAGATAGGTTTCCATGGGGTGTCTACTTAAAATTACTTAACCTTACATTAATCTTGGGCCCCCCCCCCTCCCCGAAAATATATTCTATATCCGCCACTAATAAGATGTGTAATTGAATGATATCACCTGAAAATGTATTGTTAACATCACAAAACTTGAAGAAAGAAGAAAGGAATTATCTTCCGAAAATTCGTATTAAATATATGTTTTAATATAGTAAGAGGCGTTGAAGAAGTATTTATTTTACAAATTTTGGTAATCGCTGAATGGCACATTAATGGTGTCCATCATCTTTATATCTTTTTGGTCAATGAGCAAAGGTATAAAATGAAACATTGTTTTTATTATTATTATTATTTGAGCTATATCGAACCTTTGAAAATTAACAGAATATTCGTTATTTCGTACCAAACGATTCGACAACACTTAATTAATATCCAAGTCATGCAAAACTGTGGGTGGTTTGTCTTTTTAATAATGGTAGAGCTGTGTTCTTCACAGTATAACATAGCACAGGCCATGAAAGATGAATCTCTTTCATTATTTAAAACGAAAGCGATTGTTGAAATAGAGGGTCATTCCAAAATTTCAAATTGTGGGGTTTTCACTCCTTCCTCTCCGAGAACCAATGGAACTACCCTCTCGGCCTTAAAAATTAATTCCCCTTCCATTTGAGTACTGAGAGGGCGAGGTAAATTGGCAAGGACACGCCTTACATTCATCTGAAATTGAGAAAATTTTTTTTTAGGATTTTCGACCTGTTTTTTCAGTTGAAAAAGTTTATTGCTTTGATTGTAACCCCCCCATCCCAAAAAGAATAAAAAAAGAAGAATTTTTTTATTTGGTTGAATGATTACGGCTATCATAACCCTCGCATCCCAAAGTCGATGGATAAGCCTAGGCCGTTTCCATCAATTTGGCCAACAGAGACACTGAAATAATGAAATAGATTCATATTTTATGGCCTTAGTTATGTTTTACTGTTAAACACACAATTCTACCATGGTGTACGGCGAAATGTCAGCTCAGCATGAAAGTTTGAGAGTGCTGCGAAACCTAAATTGGTAATTTTCTTAAGTCTTAGTAAAAAATGAATGTTTCTTTGTTTGTTTGTTCCGTATGCCATTCATGAGATTGCGATGAAACTTTGGTGAGTTGTTGTGCGCACGCTCGGGAAGGTTTCTGAATTAGTAGAACCATTTTACAATATCTGGTGCTTGTCAACAAATGAGTGTATTTCCGGTTTCAACGTTTGCAGTTTCCGGTGTGACTCGCATTTGCAATGACCATCAACAAAGCACAGGGAAAATCGCTACAAGTGTGTGGACTAAATTTGAAAAATCTATGCTTCACACGTGGACAGCTGTATGTGGCCTGCTCACGCATCGGAAAACCTTCTGATTTATTCGTGTATGCACCAGACGGAAAAACAAAAAATATTGAGTATCCAAAAGCACTTCAATAAACAGAATTAAAACACAAACACTTTCTTTCTTTGAGTGGCGTTGCAACGCATGCCGAGTACAGATAGTTCTAAATAAAAAAAAACACGATTTACCATGAATACATCGTTAACTTAATGTTCTTAAATCGTTTCGTTGTAAATAACAAATATTTCGTCATAATTTTCGTGGATCGATGTTTTGAGTAATTCACCACCTTCCAAACACACACACAATTTTTTGAGATCGTACCAATTGAAAATTGTTAAGTCGGGACGCCACCCTACCTTTATTGTGTTCGATCCTGTTTCGTAAAGGAAGTGTTGTTGATTCAATCACATTTTTGCAGCATTTACTTCTACAACATTTGTTATTTCATGCTGTTTGGACATTGTTATTATTAAACAGATAGAAATACTTATTGTTCGTTTTCACAAGCGAGAACTAGCACTGGCGGACGATTCTACTCCGCAATCGGGTGATACACTGAGATGGGCACTTTCTTAAGACCTGTTTTTCTTTTAGTACCTTTTATTTTTGCAATAGTATTTGTTCTTTCCATAATTCTTTCCCGAAAAGCGCAAATAGAACGCAGTACTAGTAAACTAACAATGATAAAAAGTAAATATCCACTCTTTATTTCTCCTCCTCACCCTTATTTTGATGAAATCGAAGAAGATCTGACGCATGCGCAAAAGCTAGGAAGGCTCTCGTAAACAAAACAGAACAGTAAAACAAATTTCTTTTCTTGATTGCTTCGTTGAATTTATAACTCTTAAATTATTCGAAAGAAGTTAGAGTAGAAATGTTGTTTACCCGAATCACCTCCAAAAAGTTACTGGATCTAATTTCAATGCTGTACTCAAACATTGTTCCGATTATTTATTCAAAGATATTGATACTTTTTGTCCACCACAACTTGAGCCTTAGCCACGCCTCTTCAAACGGAGAAGACATTTCACAGTAGAGGTGAGGGTTGTAAAAGAAAAATTTGGGAAAAAAAAAAAAACAAGATTAGGAAAATTTTTTTAAAATATTTACTATTAAAGAAAAAAATTATTTATAAAATAATTATGAATAACATTTATAATTTGAGAATATTGAGTATATTTAACTATATTGCCAATGGTCTTAATTTGTATATTTGTAAATGTTCTGAGGATCTTTACGGGATTGTTTTTAAACAAGCTTTTTTTTTTTTTTTTTATTGATGATTACATTTATTTCTGGCAAAAAGTCAAGAATTAGTGTTTGTAATTTCGTTAAAAACAGTTACGATCTTTCATTATTAAAAATTTAAATCATCACCTGCAATATTGTTGTTTATTCTAACAATTTTATTTTGGTGTTTTGATTGACTATTATTATTACAAACAATATTATATTATTTTAGTTTTGTTTTCATTTCCATTATATCAAAACTTGCATTGTAATTCATGCAGTTATTATTATTATTGTCAATCTAATTCTATTTTTAATCTTTTAGTACAAGTGCCAATGTTCTTAATTTGGATATTTGTAAATGTTCTGTGGAACTTTACGGAATTGTTTTTAAACAAGTTTTGCTTTTTTTTTAACTGTCAGCAGTTAATTGTTAAATAAAACATTATTACCATGAAGTGTATATATTTATTACTTACATTAATTAATTTATATATAATTACGATTTTTCATAATTTAAATGAATAAGAAACAGTATAAATATAACAGTTCTTAAACAGCAAATCAGTTTTATACATCGTTACAGTTAAAATATAACCTAGTTACTATTATATGTAAGAAAAATAGATATATAATGTCGTATTTTATATCATCAATTCCTCTGTTATAACCAAGAAACAAAATCTGTACATTTCCCCTGAAAATGGAAAACTATCACACTGACCCCTCAAATGACTTCTTGAACTCTTCGCCTACCACGTGACATAGGTGTGGCTAAGGCTCAAGTTGTGGTGGACAAACAGTATTGTACATTCAGTGCATCATACAAATAGCTTAATTTCTTTATTATGGGAATTAAAATCATTTCGTAAATCAATAATTCTTATAATACTTCATTTTTCAAAATACACTAGTAATAACATTGTGTATAACATTTTAATTTTAGACCTAATTATATTTTGTTCCATATAAATTGCATATTTACGTTCGTTGATTATCCGAACCATCCTTGGTCCCAATTAGTTCGGATAATCGACGTTCTACTTGATATTTTTACTTATTTTTTTTTTCTTTTCTTTAGAAATAGGTCCAGAGACGGTGACTACAGACCCCGAAGTGTTTCAGCAACACCTGAGGGATTTATACGTCCAAGGAGGAGGTGACTGCCCAGAGATGAGTGTAGGAGCTATTAAATTAGCCTTGGATGTCTGTTTACCTAATTCTTACATCTACGTCTTCACTGACGCTCGTTCCAAGGATTATTATTTACTTCAAGAAGTTTTAACATTAGTGCAAAGGAAAGAAAGTCAGGTAAAGTTTGAATGCATTTACTCTGCATTCCACAGAAGTTGATTGAAGCTTCATTCATCAGCTTCTGTTTATTTTATAAGAGAAAAGCATAATTGTAGATAATTTTGTAATTTGTCTTACTTAGAATATGCTGTATATTGGATAATTGTTCTGGACAAGACATTTTATTAATTTGTCGCTTGGAAGAAACAAAAGCAATTATTAGTCAGTTTTAAAGAAAAGTGGGGGTTACTCTATGATAATTAACAAATAGTCACGATGGTAATTTTGAGGAAATTGCTTCCTCTAATTTCTGAAGCTGATGATCCCACTTGGAATTCAGAGAAAGTTCTCGTAACAGTCCAGAAATGATTTTCAATTAGGGTCTGTTCAAGTATTACCTAAGCATTCAAGGGGTAGGGGGGGTTCAAGCTTTGCTTATTTTTGCTGACAAGGGGGAGGGGGATTAGAGCAATGCTTACATAAGACAGACAAAGAAATGCTTTTTTCCCTCAGTATTTTATGTGTATTGCGGAATTTCAATGGTGTTTTACTGTTAACAGAGTTTTTGCCATAACGTGATTTATATATGGGAAACGCAAATGTCACATGAACGAATACGGTAACCACAATAGCGGGCTCTGTCATGAAGAGAGTTTTTGCCATAACGTGTCATTGGACACGGTAAGCTAATAAACAAGATGGAAGACATACTTCAGATCGCTGCATTTGGAGGCATTGACGATAATTTCTTTGAGGATCTAGTGTTACAGAATATCCTGAGAGAAAGAAACATTCAGGTTCGAGAAGAGGAACATCTAAGGTTGAGTTTAAATGAAATGAATGATGAGGATTGTCGATTGTATTTCCGTTTCGAAAAAAACGATATACACAACTAGCAGATGGCTTAAATTTACCAGAAATAATTGAAAATGAACAGCGATATTTTGCTAGAAGTAAGTAGGCCTAATGTGTGTTTTGTAATATTTAAAAAAATATATTATTATACTTTTTTCTTGCTGACACTGAATTCAAGAAAATAATTTTCAAATATAACTGCAACATTAAAGTACATAAGCCTAAGAAAATATTGTTAAGTTTCAGGTGTGGAAGGTTTAAGCATCTATCTTCGCCGCTTGGCTTACACAAACAGACTTTCTGATTTGCTGCCCTCATTTGGTGTATCTGCATCGTATTTGTCCATAATTGCAAACACAACCATGAAAATAATTGATAACCACAAAGAACACCTGTTAACAAACCTCTCACAGTGGTGAATCTCATTTCACAAACTCTTATCGTCATATGGATTTGTCACAATTACTTTGCGCAAGAGTATCAAGTCGTCATTCATGTTAATTCTTTAAGGTTTATCGGAACTCATGTTTCCTATCGTAAAGCGATACGCTATTCGAGAAAAGTTAATGTATCACGTTACCGGTATGTCCTCTACGGGACAGTGACTCATGCTCAGAATACCAGTCATGTGACTTTAGCGCTACCGTGTAGAATAGGAGCTGTGCAAAAACTCTCTATTGATTTGGATCCCCTTACGTAAGCAAGGGGATGGGGATTGGGCGTTTGCTTACAAGGGATGGGGGGTCTGAAATGACTAAAAATGTGCTTACGTATACTTGAACTGCCCCTTATGTGTAATTTTTGTTTTAATAAAATAATAACATTTTCAGATTATTTTGATAAAGCAATTATTTAAGTAATTAACAATCCCTATTGGTAACATTACTTTAAAGTAATCCGAAATCTTATTGTAGGCCTCTTGGAAAAAATATAAACACAGGCCAAGTGATACACATTTATTATTGCTCAAGGGAAATCATCTTCTATCCATATGCTGAATTAAATTACGATACTGAAGTGGACTAAGAACCAATGGGTATGAACCTCTATCAAAGTTCAGATTGGAAACTTCTCTTACACCATTTGAGCTATGAAACCCCAACAATAAATTTACTATGACGTAAAAAAACCTGTGGATTTCTTTTGGAAATGTTTTGCCAAAGTGCAATCAGTGAATAGTTATATAGTTCTATAGTGAAATCAACCGACTGACAATGTTGTAGACCAGTGAATTGAAAGGAAAACCATCCTTTAGAATAACAGCGTCCATTACAACGAGCAACATTCTTGATTTTCAGAATTATACCCACGTCCCACCACTCCCAAGATCCCGCCAGATGCGATATTGATTTAAAAAAAGCTTCGCTTCTTGAAAATGGTTTCTTGATTTATGTCATTAAAAAGATCTGCATCTGCTTAAACATTCTTTACACGTGATAAAAATAAAAACTATGTACAATAAAAACGACTGGTTTCCGTCCCGAGAGAAACCTTCATCAAGCTTTGATTGCTTGATGAAGGTCCCTCTCGGGATCTGTAAAATTGTAATAGTTTCTTGATTTACTTCAGGTAGTTACAGCTTTCGAATAATTAGACATTGGTTTGCCCTAAATCATTGAAAGAAGTAGTAATCAATAACAACAGTAGGTTTTTGTTCTCAGTATATAGTCAGTGACATCCCATGAATAAAAAACAAAATGGAAAATATTTCTTTACGTCAAATTTAACATTAAATCTTCATCAGTTTTACCTATTGGCTACAGAAAGAATTGAAGTTGAAGAATATCATGAGTTTTTATTAACTTATATTTGATAACAGTAAGAGACATTACAGATTACCTGAAGAGTGGTACAGCTCTGAACACAAGTGTGAGTATCGGTCGAAACGTTAAATGTATCTCAGCTCGTCAGCTGGATTGACTTTTGCTTCCATTGCCAAGAAATGATGGAATGTGGTTTAGTGAATTATTTTTTGAGGTACCACTGAAAGAATCACTGATGGGGGAGAGTTGATTTGAACAATGTTCTTTGCTCTCTCTCTCTCTCTTTATATAACTTATCAATGATGACTTTGTTTTTGCATTGACTTTAAATTGAAATAAAGAAGTCTGTCAATGTATTTGCGATCAGAACAACTGAAAAACAAATATCCTAGATGGCTGAAATTTTAATTGGACATGTAGTGTTTAAGCATCTATTAAATAATTTGATCCATACTAGAGGCTCTTTCTCTAAAATCATCGTTAAACGTTTGCTATATGTTTTATATATTATTACTTAAGGTATTCTTTTTTATCGTAATTTTCTAAAATAATATATGTATGAAATCTATACTTAAAAATTATTTCAATGGACCGATAAAGTTAGAAACTAATAGAGAAAAATTCGATTATTATAAATCCCATGTGGCTTTAAATATCGTTTGCTCACGGAAATAAACACTGTGATTTATCAAGTGTATGAGAATATACCAGAGAATGTTTTTAACTATTTAAATTAACTAAATCTATAGTTTCCTCCACCAAGGAATGTTTGCCAAATAAGGAAATGATCACATTACTTAATCATGCCTGGAACTCCACGTGACATCAATTATTCAAAAAAGGAATAAAAAAATAAAAAAAGTGAAATTGATACTTAAAAAATATTTAAATTTATACTAATAATATATTATAAAAATAATAATAAACGTGGCATTTTTTTTACATTCACTCAAGAACAGTTTACAACAGTTCAGTTTTTCTATAATAGATGATGTCGCTGATTAATCCATTACTAATTGTTACACCATTTAGCAGACTAATGGCCAAGTGCACCAAACTTTCATTAACTTTG
>JAFIDM010000006.1:50500202-50513223 GCA_023159025.1 Thereuonema tuberculata
TCTATTCTAAATGATACAAAGAATTGGTTCATTGATAGCTGCCAGATGGATAGAGAGTAGAAGATGGATGAAAAAAATATCTTAAATACGTTTACAGACAGTGGGTAGACAGCAGAAGACTATTACATCACTGAAGAAATAGCAAAAGAGCAGTAGAAGAGCTTAACAAAAAAGAACTTCAAGCATATTTTCTTAACATATTATTTCTTACTTATTAAGGAATTATTTTAATTTTTTTTTTTTTTTTTTTTTATAGAAGTCATGAAAAAGATTCAAACAAACAAAAAGCCTACATATATTAACTGCGCATGCTCACTATTTCCCTTGAACGTGTTTCTTCTTCTTAGTTGCTCTGTTTGTAGGCGTATCACGTTAAAACGGCTGGACGGATTTTCATAAAATTCAGTATTTAACTTATTTATGGTCCAACTTACAAATTTAGACCGATTTATTTTGGTTTCCATTTATTCTTTCCTTTAAAAGTACCTTCGAAATATCTTGCTTAAACGACTGTAAGGATTTCTTTAAATTATATATATATTTTTATATCTACTGAATATAAACAGTCTTAATTTTTCGTTAAACATATCGATCTACGGCCTTAAGTTGTCATTTAAGTGATCGCTTTATCTCAAAAACTAGAAACTGCATCTCTGTGAAATTCCTTCTTGTTCTCATTGTAATCTTGATAACAATACTTTAACCATATTTACCGTATTTTATACTTATCAACAGATACACTTCGTAATCTGAGCTTTGTGGTTGTTTATTCAGTATTTGGTTCTTCAGTTACATTTTGTAATAAATGTTTTAACTGAGGCAATTGTTTTTGAAAAAGAAAAAATTAAACTCTGTCAATCTATGAGCGCTAATATTCGAAAAACTAATTAGATGTGTGTAACAATTCTGCTTCGTTTTGACCATCTCTATGGTTATTGACCTATAAGGTGTCGAGTGAAATATCTGAATGCCTCCATCTGTTGAATACAAAGGGAGACAGTTGTGAAATGTCGTTGTGTTGCATTTTAAATAAAATATCTTAATTTGAAATTTATTTCTCCGTTTTCACAAATAAATGTCTTATTCTCATGCTATCTGAACACTTTCAGCTTCTATTTCGCTTTAAAACTCTTGCCTACAATTTTAATGTCGATATATCTATTAAAATACATATCAGGATAAATCTTCAAGTATTTCAGAATTCATTAATTCACATAATTTATTAATGCTGTCACGTGTCAATGCGTTTTAAAACTTATCAAAATCGAAAATTACTGTTGTTTATCTTCGGTTTCGGGAAATAACGACGCTACAGGAACTGCAAAACAACTAAATGACAAATAAATTCAAAACTACACTACTCACAAAATTTAGGGAATATTGCAAAATGAATATAATGCACTCAAAATATAGTCATTTGAGTTTATTTATTAAAGAACATCATCAGAGAAGCAAATGACACGAAAATGGAAGTTGTCTGAATATGCAAATGGGATGCAAAATGTTAATTTGCTTGTTTGCCCACAACCCTGTATAAAGAGGCTGGCGCTGCTGGGTTTTCTCCACTTTCCTGGATCAACAACAAGTGGCAGAATCGTTGAGTGTCACTTGAAAATGTCACTGGAACTGATTTACCCGAATCTGAATCATGGAGAGTCATAGGGCGTCGTGAAGCTGGCCAAACACAGATGACAGTGGCAGCAGCGGTTGGAACATCCCAAAGCATGATTAGCAAACTCTGGAATCGCTTCAGAGAGACTGGCACACTATGAAGAAGACCAGGACAGGGCCGTCCATGTGCCACCACTGGAAGAGATGATCGCTATTTGACTTTAAAACACGAAGGAACCGGCGAAGTAATGCGACTGAGCTGCGGGGACAAGTTTCTCGCTGCTATTGGACGACGGGTGTGTACTCAGAATGTGCGAAGTCGACTCCGCCATGGTGGACTGTACGCCCGGCGACCAACAGTATGCATCCGCTAACTGCTGAACATCGCAGAACCCGCAGAAATTGGGCTGAAAAGCATCTTCCTTGGACCCGTGAAGAGTGGTCCACTGTTCTCTTCAATGACGGGTCACGATTCAGCCTGCAGCCTAACAATCGTCGTACCCTGATCTGGCGTGAACGTTAAACACTGGAGAATCCATGTTTCGTGCAAGAAAGACATTCTTTTGGTGGAGGTGGAATCATGGTGTGGACAGACATCAGCATTGGTGGTCATACCGACCTCTATGTTGTTAGGTACGGAATGGTGAATGCTGTAAGATATCGGTATGAAATTCTACAGCCTGTAGTGATACCATTTAGTGGTACCCTATGCTGGAGCAGTTGAGCTAACTTTCTTTTTATGGACGATAATGCACGCCCCCAAGGTGCGCATCTCGACAACAACATGCTGCAAGAGACTAGAATCAAGCTCATGGGACTGGCCTTCACGTTTTCCATATCTGAATCCCATCGAACACGCTTGGGATGCACTAGAAAGACGTGTTACCAGTCTCCAATCACCTCCCATAACACTTCGTTTGCAGGAAGTTGCCCTGGTGCGCGAGTGGTCACGAATCCCACAGAAACTGCTGGACAATTTAATCCTTTCCATGCATCATCGCTGTCAGTGTGTTGTAGACCAAACGCCCCACTGAACAGTTAATGTGCGACACATTTTTACGTTTGACAAGTGAATGTTAACTTCCGTCCATGTGTCACATCGTGCTCAATCCCGATAAATGGATTCTGCACCTCATTTGCATATTCAGACAACTTCCATTTTCGTGTCATTTGCTTCTCTGATGATATTCTTTAATAAATAAGCTCAAATGCCTCTGTTTTTTTAGTGTATCATATTCATTTCGCAATATCCCCGAAATTTTCTGAGCAGTGTATATTAGTGTAGCTAATCTTTATCTAAGCTGTCTTATTTATATTCCTGATAGGCGTTTGTACAGTTATTAAATAGTGACCATAAACTAACATGAACACTAACATAATTAATCATCTTGGATTTTCCAAAACCCTTGGAAACATTTGAAAGGTAATAATCAAGTAATTTGTTAATCCTTGTTATTCTAATACTGATCTTATGGATAAAGAATTACAACACCTTAAATGAACGGAATGAACAACAGTATGCAGTACATTTCTAATAATACTAATAATAGGTTTATTTCTTTATTTATTTATTTCACATAGTACTAAAATATACTCCAAGTAGCTAACTTTGAAGAGGACTAGCTGCGTTCTACTTTTCAACTGTAGTTATTCCTTAGATTAAAATTTACCGTTCAATGTGTTGCCGCGGTTTCCATAAAAAAAAAAAAAAAAGTTCTTTAATTGAGTTATGAAGAAGCTTACTTGTTAGTACATTCGAATAGGAGCAAAGTAATTTGAATGAAGGAGTTGTTTGACCAAGATCACTTGAAATTTTTTTAAATTTGAAATATTGATTAATGCACATTCATCGATGAAAAGATACTCCATTAACATAACTTTCTTAAATACCATAAAATTAACTTGTATGAAAACGCGGAAACAAACAGTCAACTCTATCCCCATTTTTCCGAATAGGCATAAACAAAAACACCATTCCTGAGATGTTTGGGCCTCTGAACACGATGGTGAAGTCCGTTTGCCGATTCGACCTTCCGCTCGGGGATTGTTAGGAGGAGACAGACACAGAAGGACGGACGGACAGAACAAACGCGATAGCACCGTATGGCTCGCTAAAAATAACCTGTAACAGGATCAACACGATTAGCTACAAATGCAAGGTGACATTATGGAGTGAAAAAAAAATAAAGAAATAAAAGAAATAAAATAACTTTAAGCCTAGTTTCTGTAAATATTGATTTTTATTTTTTATTTCTTTTTTCTAAAAGCCGTGAAAATAATGCAAACGAAAAGTATCTTTTTTTTTAAAAAAAATCTAATATCTATTGAATACAAATATTGAGATTTTTTTCATTTCTTTAAAAAAAATGGCGGATATTTACTTAAGAGCGGGAAAATTTCGATACAGCTTACAAAAATCTCTCACTAGATGACTCTGTCGGTTTGACCAATTTAAAAAAAGTTCCCGCCCTCTAGATTATTAGTTCGCACCTTCTCCCCTTTTATGATCTTACCCATAAGTTAATTTTAATTTTTTGAATTGCTCCCCAATTCTCCCAGAGGACAAAGCATTTAGGGGCAGGCTTTCGACAGACATATTGGTTGGGAGCAATTCCTAAGCCTGTGTTTTCTTGTAATTTACGGAAACCCTCCCATTGTTTCGGTTTCGATGCTTTTCTTCTCGCCCTAATTTCTCGACAAGAACCTACACTGATAAAAACGTTAAACTATAAACATTAGATCGTCTCTTGTTGTTAAATGTGCCTACTAAGTTTGAAGAGGATCCATCCAGAGGTTCAAAAGATTTTATGGCGCAAACATGCGTTTCACTTTCTTTAGAAAACAGGTTAATAAAAACCCGGGAAAGAATATGAAACCTCCAAAGAAATCAATTCACAATGAAAGAGAGGTTGAACACTTAGCCCTCCTTAGACGTTCTTCCTTCCTTCGGTCAGCTTCAAATGAATTTTCATAGAGAATTAAAAAAGATTAAAAAAACGCATAACATTATTATAAATATCAACAGATGAGACCAAATGTTTAGTAAATGATATCCTAAAATATCCGTTAATGTTTATTAATAATCTTAATATTAATTATTATTCATAATCTCCAACTGTTCTGAAGATGTGACTTATTATACGTACACTTGGTATCACCCGTTGATGAAACATGGAAGAAGTAAGAACAAGGAAAAATTAATGCTTTTAGACAGTGCCAAAAACAAAGCGGTCCCATAATATGCACAATTGTGTAAACAAAATAATTAAAAGCAAGAGCATATAAATGCAAGACCGTACCTTTATGTTTTACAGGCCAACTGTAATGTAGGGGCCGCTAATACAATGCTTAGTGCATCATTTGGATATGTTAAAGAATTTATGAAACAATACGTTTGTAAATATTAACAATGACGTCCTGTTGGCAATTGTTAGTAATGTTATATAAGAAGCATCAGTATTATTACTGTGTTAATTGTTATCATTATTACTAACGCTGCTACGAAAAACGTTAATTTGGGGGGTCAGGGAGTGGTCCTACAGGTCTGATTTTCTTTACATGGTCACCTACTTCTTGATGCTGAACACAATGGTGAAGGTTTCATTCTAATATCTCTAACCATTTGGCCGCTACAGAGTGTGACATACAGTGTGACAGACAGACAACACAAAGCAAGAGCGGTTCCCAATGTTAACTGAAGTAAGGGACCGCTAAAAATCGAGAAAAAAAATCCTGGTAGACAGGATATAGAAACTGCTAGAGTCTTTGTAGTTTTCCAGTTTCCATTTTATTAATAGCGAAGATAAAACAAATCTATTCAAGTGAGATTGAACTAAGCTGTTGGATAATAAGAAATAAACTTTATAAAATGTAAGAAAAAAAAATACGAACGTAATAAGGGAAGAAGGGAAAGTAATTGTATCTTTTGTTAGAACATTAGAATGTTATTAATAATGTTATTGGTATGTTATGATGAATGGTGTGCAAACAGAATTGCAATTAAATATCTCCTAAAGTAAAATGAAACGAAGAAGTTTTATGAACAAAAAGGTCCATATCTCACCACACAACATTTGTTGCTATAAATCGACCGACGCCTCAGAGCAAGCGGCAAATTTGAACCACAGGCAAACAGTGAAAGGTCAAAAGTGTTGCAACACACGAAAGAGAAAACAAATTCTTGACGCGGTAGCCATTGATCCAGGATTAGATCAATAGTGAAAATAGAAGGGCAGGGCCGCGCCAAAGTAAGTTGGCGCCGGGGGTGCAGGCAATAGTTGCCGCCTCTAATAAACTAAATTATTTGCCGCCCGCCGCCCCCCAAGACGTGCCGCGCGGCTTAGAAACTCGGCGCGGCTTAGAAACTCAGTATACAAATATTGATCGATCCTAATATCGTCTTTCGTTAAGATGGGAATGTGTAAAGATCTAAATATGTGTAGGTTAAATGAGGGTAGCCCCTTAAAATATAATTAACTCACAACAAATGCATTTCCGACCCAATGCTTATTTTTTACTGGTTTGTCATTGTAAAACTTTTCACTAACGTTATCGGCACCTTTAAAAATATCCTGTAATAGGACCCGCAGAAGGGGGAGGGGGGTCAATTGGTCCCTCAATCCGGGGACCAGATTGACATTTTAACCGAAAAAAAATATATTTGAATTAGCCTATCACTTCTAGATTTACTATAAAATTAAGTCTAATAAATAAAACTGCTTTTCTGCTTTAACCGTCTGTATAGAGCTATTCTGCATTACAATGTTTGCATAGAGTGAATGTTTTCTAAACTTTATTTCTCAACTGTTGGGTAGAGCTGGAAAAAAGTAGATGTTGGTATTAAATTAATTTACTCTAAAAACAACACTAATAACTATGTGTGTGGCATGTTTAAAAGGAAGAAATATGAAATTGTGTGGTGTTTTCGCGATATTCTTGGCGAAGAATCTGTGATTTTGACCATAATATGGGAGGGGGGGGTCCGTTATTGGTATCCCACGTTTGGCACCTGGCCCTTAATTTGAGGGGGGGGGGGTTGCTGCCTGTATACATTGATGTACCAAGGGGGTGCGGTGGTATTACTAGGGGTTGAAACTCATTCCCCTCCATCGGAAAGAGGAAAAATCTAGGATTTTTTACCTGGTTTTTTTTGGATAAATGGATCATCACTTTGTTTGCAACTCCCTCACCCCCCCCGCCAATTCAGAAAAAAAGAAACATGACTTTTATGTTTTGTTTTGTTTGGAGATGGTCATTCAACCAAAAAAACAATGATCATCACTATTCATGACAACCTAATACAGGCCATTAGCCGGGGGGGAGGAGGGGTCCGTAGCCAGAACTAGCTTTAAGGGGGGGGGGGGGGGGCACAACATTTACAGTTTTTTACCTTTACCAATATATCTTTACACAAAAAGTAGGTTTAACAAAAGAAACACATTTTTGATATACATTTATTTCGGTTTAAGCAATAATAATGACAGAGAATATAATGTAAAATGGAATATATTTTTTCATTGTAAATTTAGATCAAAATGTATTTTCCTTCCATTTAACCAATGATGTATATATTTTTGATTATAAATGCTAATTGGTTTTACAAATTTTATTTGCCGTAACGGATGTGGAATTACTGTGCGGTTTTGAAAGGCAGAGCTACCACTGCCGGAAGATTTTACTCCGCAGAGGGATGATACGCTGAGATGAGTACTTTCCTAAGAAATTCTTTTGGACATTTTCGCTTTTAAGAAAAAAATAACGGAGGAGCATTTTTGCAATAGTATTTATTCTTTCCATAATTCTTTCCCGAAAAGCGCAAATAGAACCCAGCTATTAGTAAACTAACACTGATAAAAAGTAAACATCCCATCTTTGTTTCTCCTCGCCCCTATTTTGAAGAAATCGAAGGAGACATGACGCATGCGCAAAAGCATTGAAGGCTCTCGTAAACGAGAGAAAAGATTATAATTGGGTAGGGATTAACAGAAAAGACGGAGATAAGAAAGGAGGAGGGGTAGGATTCCTAGTATCAAACAAATTAAACACAGAAATAATCCCCAGATTAACAGAAGATAAGGAAACTAATGCTGAATCCTTCTTCATAAGAGCTAAAGCTAAGAATGTTAATATGATACTGGGAGTAGCTTATCTGTCAGTACAAGAGGCTCCAAACGGAAACTGGAACAAGAAAATTCTGAATGAGATCACAACAATAACAGAAAAATATCAACATGAAAAATTACTAATAACAGGAGATTTTAACGGCCATTTTGACGAACTCAGAGAACCACTTGATAGAAACGCAAAATTACTCTCAGAATTAATAGATAAACAAAATCTTAAAATAATGAATTGGGAAAATATAACTAAGGGCAAAAATACTTGGGAGAAAGGGGAATCAAAATCGATGATAGACTACGTAATAAGTAATGAGAATCTGAGCGAACAAATATATAGTATAGAGATTGATGAAGAAAACACATATGACATTGACAGTGATCACAAATTAATAACAATTAGATTAAACAAAGAGACAAATAAAAAACAAAACATTAATCAAATGAAGAAAAACAAACAGAATAAATGGAACATAACGGAAAAAACCGATTGGGAAAAATTCAAAACACACCTAACGAATAATATAAAACAGAAAGAAATAATGCTAGAGAAAGTCGCAAATCAACCAGAAACATTAAACAAAATATTATCGGAAATAATCATTGAAACAGCCAAAAACCAAATAGGATTTAAAAATATTAGCAGAAATAAATTAGTCGCCTGGTGGAATAAAGACATTAAATTGGCAATAAAAAACAGAAAAGAAGCAAATAGACAATGGAGAAGTTCCAGAAAAAAAGGGGAAACAACTGAAAAACAAAACATTTTGAGACAAGATTATCTACAAAAGAAACAAGATGCACACAACCTCGTGAATGAATTAATAAAAAAATATAATGAAAACTTAAAAAACACAATTAAAAATTCAGGTAAAGATGCATCCAAAGTTCTCTGGAAATATGTAAAAAATATGGGTAGGGAAAATGAAGTAATACCAGAAGGACTAATAAATGACAAAAACATAATGATAGAAGACACTGTAGATATAAATAATCTAATGACATCATTCTGGGAAGAGGCTAATAAGTCAAAACAAAATGTAACTCCAATAATAAAAAATGATCAAAAAATTAAAAAAGGTAAAATAACCTCAAAAATAAGTATAAAAGAGTTAGAACAAAACATAAAAGATTTAAAAAACAATAAAGCAACTGGGCTAGACCTAATAGCTAATGAATTCATTAAATATGGAGGAGAAAAACTAAACAAATGGATTAAAATATTGTATAACAAAATAATAGAAACAGAAATCATTCCACAGGAATGGAAACAAAGCGAAGTAAAATTAATCCATAAAGGACAAAAAAAGGAACTGGAAAAATTGGAAAACTATAGACCTATAACGATCATTAGTAATCTCTGTAAACTGTTCACCAAAATACTAACCAACAGATTGGATACAATAATTGAAAACAACAACATATTAGGAGAATTACAGAATGGATTCAGAAAAGATAGAAGAGCTTCAGACAATTTATTTGTACTCACTGAAACCATAGATAAATATAAAAATTCAAAAAAACCGCTTTATATTGCCTTCTTGGATATTAAAAAAGCTTATGATACGGTAAGTAGAGAAGGGCTCTGGAACATATTACAAAAGAAAAATCTTGATGGCAAATTTATCAGATTGATTCAAAATATTTATAAAGACAGCAAGTTGAAATACAAGCTCCATAATTGGGAATCAAATTGGATACAATCGGAAATAGGAATGAAACAAGGGTGTACTTTGTCACCAAAACTATTCAACATAATAATGAGTGAATTAACGTTTAGACTCGAAAAGAGCAACTTGGGTATCCCAGTTGGGAATGAAACCCTGCCAGGCTTATTGTTTGCGGATGACATTGTTCTATTCTCAGATAATAAAAAGGATTTACAGAGCCTACTAAATACGGCAGGAAGCTTCGCAAAAGATTTTCAAATGGAATTCAATTGCAACAAAAGCGAAGTAATAAATTTTAATGTAGTTGAGAAAAACTACTGGCAAATTAATAATCGGGAAATTAAAGAAACCAATGAATACCAATACCTAGGAATATTAATAACAAATGAGGGACAAATCTTTAAAAAACATACAAACAACACAATAGCTAAAGCAAATAAACTAAGTGGATGGATAAGGAGCATATGTAATAAAAGCTACAATAAAGTAGAACTAGGTAGAATATTATGGAAATCATTGGCTGTGCCTGTTCTAACATATGGTAACGAAACTATAATTAATACAGAAACCGAACTTCAAAAATTGACAAATATCCAAAACACATTTGGAAGAAAACTAATAGGAGGGAACAATTTGACACCTACTACGGCAGTTCAAAGTGAAATGGGGTGGTCATCGTTCTTTAGCAGAGAAGCTTCAAGCAAATTAAAATATCTGGGGAGGTTGACTTTCATGAATAAAAATAGATGGTCTAGAAAGGTGTTTGAAAATACAACAGAAAAAAGCAAATGGATAGATAAATTAGAATATTTAGCAGAATATTATGAAACAGAAGAAATTAGAATAAACATTGAATCGGAAAAAAAATGGCACCATCTTATTAATAAATGTGTAAAAAGTACAGAATTAGAACTATTCGTTGATTCTATTAATAAATACAAAACTTTACCATTAGGGTTTAAAAATAAAAGGGCTCCGCTATATCAGGATATTTATGATAATTCCTATGGAAGTTCTTTACTTTTCCAGTGCAGAACGGGATCATTGGCGCTAAATAAAAGAACAGAAAAATGGTCTGAAAAGGGGCCAATATGTTTAAATTGCGATAAAAATGAAGAGGAATCTCTAAAACATTTCATCTTAAGATGTCCATGCTTCGGAAAAGAGAGAACCGAACTCTTAAAAAATATTAACATAAACCCAAATAACTGGGAGGAGGATGAATTACTGGATCACATATTAGGATTCAAGGGAAAATTAGATCTGAATAAAATTAAAAACTTCTTAAAACTTGCTTGGATTAAGAGAGAAACTCTAATAAATCCTTAGGGTATCCTGTATGAACAGGAAGTGCGTTTTAAAGCATATCCCTATAAACATACATACATACATACGTAAACAAATCCGAACAGTATAAAGATATAAGAGAAAAATAGAGTAAAAGCTAAATTTCCGCGCCTGGCAGAAGGTAGTAGAAGAAATCGTTGAAGATGTTGTTCAATAGTTATTTGTGAAAATGAAAAATATGTCTTTTATTTTTACTTAAAAAACCGAACGAACTTTTTGGCCAACCTAATACATTATATTCTCTATGTTTAAACCGAAATAAATGTGTACAAAAAATGTGTTTCTTTTGTTATACCTATTTTTTTGTGTAAAGATATATAGGTATAGGAAAAAAATTGTAAATATTTTGTCCCCCCCCCCCTTAAAGCAAGGGGCCGCCCCCCCCGGCTACTGGCCTGTATTAGGTTGTCATGAATAGTGATGATCATTGTTATGGTGATCAAACAAAGCAAACATACATCTACGTCATTGCTAGCTATTTAACAACGGTACACAGTATCTTAACACTATCGTACTTTAAGAGGGTTTTCTCCTTTATACTGTATAAAAACAAAGATCTTACATCTTAATAGGGAGTACGGGAACTTCCCAGCCACACTGTATTATTAAAATTTTAATAATTAGAAATATAATTTAAAAAAATCTTATTTTTAAAAAATAGCCATAGATTACTAAAAGGTGGAGAAAAATATCGTATTTGCGGACAAGTAAAATTATGGCTTATTTATTATCAGGATTGATCAGTAAATTCTGAACTCGTTTTTACATTAATTTTATGAATAAATAAAAAAAGAAAATTAGTAAATTATAAATTCACAGAATGTCGTACGATCATTTTTAATTTTGAAAACCGAAATAGTTAAATTTAACCGAAAATTTGAAGCTTTTAAACGAGGTTTGTTTAATTTTTTTTTTCTAAATTTAAGAAAATACACGAATCATTTATTTATTTATTTATTTATTTATTTATTTATTTATTTATTTATTGGTCATCTGCCTGAAAGAATAGCATATTATTATTGATTACAATTGAAAATAAAGGAAACTGTTTTTATTCTTAATGAAATAGTACTTTGAAAAGAGCAAAAACGAAAGCACAACGCAAATAACAAGAGAGGAAAGGATTTGCACCCTGAGTTGTCATCGAGAAGAGACTGGGACGGTCCGTTTCGTCCTTTTTAGGGCTCATCAGCCAGCCAAACTTTCCCGGTGAAAAACTCAGAAGGTGCGTGAGGCCCGTAATCCCGGTTCTCGCTCCCGAATATGGGATCTCCCCTCTTAGAAATCCTAACAATTATTACGTATCAATCAAAGATACATTTATTCCTAGACCTGCACATGGCTAGGAACGAGAGGAATTTAATAAAGGCATTTAAAATAGAAATATGCCGTAAATTTATTACAGAAAAAGAGATCTTACATGCCTGATGATTCAATGAAAAGAGTAAAAATAGTACTTTATATATTTTTTCAACCACCGTTTCGAGTGACCACCATTTGTAAGTTGTAAGTCCATGTTGCCGTTGTTTTATTTATAAGGGACAAGTGTGTTTTATGACCAGCTGTGCAGATATATCACTTTCGGCTTGACATCTATATAAAAACGGGCTTTTTATGGCCATCTATAAACTACAGGACCTTTTTTTGAGCCATTCTCACCCGTTCTAACAAGTTTTAAGAGAAATCTAAACAATTTATTGTTTTAAGCAAGATTCTTTAAAATTTTCAATAATTAGATTTTATCTTTGTTTCAGGTTTTGTTTTTGTTTTTTCTTTTAATTTAACAGCGATATTTTGTGCAGAAAAATGAATTTGATAATAACTCATTTATTTTAATTTTAATGAAAAATAAAGTTTCGCATAGTTTGAGCTTAACATAGAGGATAAATCTGGCTGATAAGGATGAAACGTCCAGATTCCCGTCGATGATAGCTCAATGGGCGAAAGCAGATTATGTGCATTTGCTTTCTGATTTCTGTTTAATTTTAATGATTTAAATTACTAAGTAAAATTTAAGATTTAAAAATTCATAATTTTTATTATTTCTTATCTTTGTTTTTTTCATCATCGTTAAATAGTACAATTATAAGAGAAAATCGATTCATAAATTTTGCAGTAAATATATGACATCCTGAATAATTCGAAACAGGTGGCAATCCTAACCATCACCAATTTCTCAAACACAGACAGACAAGAAGAAGGGAAAGCTGGAGAAATGCCTCTCCGTGTGATTCCTCAACCTTGAGACAAGCCAAGAGACATAAACATCCATGCCTT
>JAFIDM010000006.1:50521721-50539953 GCA_023159025.1 Thereuonema tuberculata
TTTTTTTTTTTTTTTTTTAAATACTATCTTGGAAAGTGTGTCTGGTTCCATTAAGGACTTCTTTATGTCAGCAAAAAACAGATTCTATCTTATATAAATATTTTCTTTTTAGTTTTCTTTTCAGATTCTTTTGTTTAGAATAGTCAATTCTGGAATTACTGTGAAGGTTTTGTTTTTCCGTTGTTTCCACAAGTACCTTTAAATCGTAGTGAGATATTTATTTGGGGCATTAGTCCTATTTTGTCAACATTTTCGATTTGTTTCATTTATTTAAATAAAATTTTGAAATGTAAAATTAATGAAATCCCTGTCATCCATCCCATATTTTTAGCTATCCCATGTTACAGTTAATATAGGAACCGCTATTGCTATTGTGTTGTCTGTCTGTCACACTGTATGTCACAGTCTGTAGTGGCCAAATGGTTAGAGGTATTAGAATGAAACCTTCACCATTGTGTTCAGCATCAAAAAGTAGGTACGTAAAAAAAAATCAGACCTGTAGGACCACTCCCTGACCCCCCAAATTAACGTTTTCCGTAGCAGTGTTAGTAATAATGATAACAATTAACACAGTAATAATACTGATGCTTCATACATAACAATACTAACAATTGCCAACCAGGACGTCATTGTTAATATTTACAAACGTATTGTTTCATAAATTCTTTAACATATCCAATTGATGCACTAAGCATTATATTAGCGGCCCCTAGGTTACAGCTTGCCTGTAAAACATAAAGGAACGGTCTTGCATTTATATGCTCTTGCTTTTAATTATTTTGTTTATACAGTTGTGCATATCATGGGTCCGCTTTGCTTTTGACACTGTCTAAAAGCATTAATTTTACCTTGTCTTGTTTGTTATTATCATTTGAAAATTACAAATTCGAATATATAATAATAAATTCACTAAATATAAATGATTGGAAAATTTCACTTTAAAAAAAAATTGATAATCGAATCAGATGAATTCCTCGTTTATTCTTTTTAATAATAAGAGATGTTTGGTTATTAATAGTCTCTTCAGTTTTCAAGAAAATTAGTTGGTTTTCCTACATTAATATGAAAAACAACATTCATTTTCTGGAAATAATAATAATTAAATGTCATCTTAAATCTTACTTTTTGTATTTTCTTATTTTATTATTTAATACGTTTACAATTTCTTCTAATTTTGCTAATTAATGTTTTAAGCAAACTAAAATTTTTCAACTATATTATCATCTTTCAATCATTATTCCTCAAAAAAAATTAAACTATTTCTAAAATAACAACATTAATAGGTTTTAGTAATTCTCTATTAACATGACTGAGACACTGAAGTTGATGAAAACAGTGACTATTCTTTTTAAACATTACTCCATTACATTTAACAAGCAAAAAGGTGTTGAAGTAAGCCCAATTACATTAGATAAATTCAGGAAAACTTGTATAAATATTAAAAAATTCCAGTAATATACTATTTATTGTAAAAAGTTACAAAATTTTATTGTTTTTCACTCTTAACCAAAAATTTAATGTTATTATTCTGCTTTATCATACTTATGATTACTTGGTTTTGTTGAAAAGATCAGACAACAAAATTAACTATAATTATAAATTATTAATAGGTATATGATCTGACATATATTGTTCACATTGTAATCATTATTCCATCATTTAAACCTTTTGTTAAAAAGATCAGACAACAAAATTAACTGTAATAATTATGATTATCAATATGTATATGATTTGACATCTATGACCCTATATTATTAACATTGTAATTACCATACATTGTTATTATTCCATCATTTAAACCTTTGTTAAGGAAGAATTCTACCGCCCGAAGAAGCAGATAAATTATATCTGCGAAATATAGCGATGTTTTTGAAAAGATGAAGATAGTGACTATTCTTTCTTTTCGGTTTAGAATATTTTGTAAGGGTTTGTTATAAAATGCCAATTGTAGATAGAACCACAATCTTCATTTTCTACCATTACTTTATCTATTGTTTTCCTGACTGCAGGTCGATCATATTTTTCTATGCATTTCTTTTTAGTCTAATTCTATTTGTGAGAATCAGATGAATATTTTTTGCTACATTAGGATTGCAACATATGCTTCATTTAGGATTTTCCAGCAAGTTCTTTCCATCCTGAAGAGATGCCGATCTACTGTTTCACTTTCACTTTTCCTCTATTTATCGTTATCAGTTTTGCAAATATATGTTTCTGATATGTTCTATATAAACATCTTCTTTCCTTTAATATGTATATCCTTAGTTCTGATTACAATCCTTCTATCTTGTAGTGATGTACCAAATGCCGTACCCTACAATCAGATTGAGTATGGGTCATTGGAAGGAGCAAATACACCTGATTTCATTCTATTGCATCATTGTAACAATGAGTTTTAATTATGTCTATTCAATATTGAGAAAACGCAACAAAAGAAGCATATATTTGTTGGTCATTTCTAACACAGAAATATGAGAAAAAAATATTTTCCCTAGCCTTTGTTGATTGAAGAGTTCTTAAAACACAACATCCATTCTTTTCCGTTTCCGTTTTCTATATTCACTTAGTAGCTAGGGTAGGACAAATATTATAAAACTAGCCGGGTACCATCGCTTCGCTCCGGAACACTTGCATCTATAGCATTAAAAAAACAACTTTATTTATTTAGCAAATTAAAATTGAGATCGGAGAATATACGACTTCCCAGCCCGTTGTGGCCTTCTCCACTTAACTCAGGTGTATTGCGGGTTGGCGCCACACACCTGAGGTTGCCGCCATACACTTCATCGTCAGTTTGTCAGATTATTCCCTATCCCGTAAGAATTTCGAAAAATCCGGTCTTATTTCTTGTCTACAGCATAAAGGTCCTTTGTGCAAAATTTTAGCTTTCTAGGTCCAAGGGTTTGGGGTGGGCGTTGATGAGTCAGTCAATGAGTGAGTCAGGACTTTTCTTTTTATATATGTAGATTTTCATGAATTTTGTTTTGTTAATATCATTGATTAGTTCTTTATAGATTATATTTGGATCTGTTATTTTCTCATTTGCAACTCTTATCCGATTCGCTCTTTACATATTATTCCTGGTTTTTTGATATCATGTTTATTTGTGAAAATATGATCTATATTTGTTTTCGTATTTCCATGAATTGTACAGTTGTTTCTTGTTGTTCCGTAAGGACGATTTTTGAAACCATTATTGCACATAACTTTTACGTATTTCTGTACTGCATTGTTTTAATTCATTTTGAAAATATCTATATTTACGTCGCCAATCAGTACAGTTGGACAGTTGTTTAATATATTTTCATTTTGTATGAATATATTCTCTATTTTAGTAACATTTTAGATAATTTGTAATTTAACATTTTGATGGAATGACAGACAGAATAACGTTTTATAATATACGTTTTTATAATATATAATAACTAGTTGACCCGTGCGAATAATTCGCACCAAAAAAACCACCTTTGAGAAATAATAAACAAATCCAACAGCTGTCGTACGTTAGTTAAACATATTGTCAATAGCTGGCGCCTTTTCCATTTTTATAAAAAGGTTGACCCTTGCGAATAATTCGTATGGTATATTGAAATAATTCGCTATATTAGAATACTGGAATATTTACATGGTATATTGTAATAATTCGCATAATTCAGACACCGAATGGTAATGTAGAAATACATTACTGAACAGATTGCCTTCTACATTTTTATAAAAAGATTTTTAAATAAAGTTTTTTAGCGAAACCATCAATTTTAAAGAATTTGTTTATTTTTTTGTCATTAACGGTGAACGTAATCTTCAAAATGATATCTCAATCATTTGATTTTGATGAAGTATTAAGGGAACTAAACAAACAAACAAAAAAAAAAACCTTTAAAAAATAATATATGAGAAATTGACAAATTTTTGTTTTTTTATTCTAATAAATCGTAATTTTTATTAAAATAAAAAATTTTTTTATGTGTTCTTATTAAATAAACGATGGAAAATCATTTTAAAATGCATTTTTATTCAAAAAAGGATATATTTGAATTACGACGCTGCAGTGTTTCGGTTTCGAAAAATAAGCCGCTTCTGTTAAAGCGTTTCTCCATTTTTATAAAAAGGTTTTTAAAATTAAGTTTTTTAACGAAAGCATTAACTTTAAACAATTTGTTTATTTTTCGTCAGTAGCGGGGAACGTAATCTTCAAAATGATGTCTCAATCATTGATTTTGATGAAGTATTAAGGGAGATATGGCATACCGACAAAAAAACACCTTTGAGAAATAATATATAGTGATAATGATAATAGCCAGATACCGTCGCTTCGCTCCGGAACCCTTGCATAAATAGCATTAAAAAAAAAAAAACTTTTTTTATTTAGCAAATTAATGTTGCAATCGTCGGAGAATATATAATTTCCCAGCCCATTGTGGCTTCTCCGAATAACTCGGATGTATTGCGGGTCGGCGTCACACACCGAAAATTCACATTTTTCCATGTATCTGGCCAACGCTGAAGCGTTTGTGAATAAATGATACATCGTTCGATATAACTTTCAAGTACCATTTCCTCAATATAATGTTCTCTTCCATCTTTTATATTTTTCGTTTAAATTGAGAAAAAGTCAAAATTTGACCCTTTTTTAAAGGCGCCATCTTGGAAACCAAAAACTTTTTTCGAAATATTTTTATAGCATTTTGTTTGTCTTAAAAAGAGCTACATTTTATCCATTTACATGACAAATCTATCTCTTATAGTTTGGTCACAAAATTGGAAAAACGTGAAGTCTTATGACAGACAGAATAACGCTTTTATAATATAAGATCTTTGTAACACTTCTTAATATGCATCGGAGAGAGAAAAAGGATTACAATTAAAAAAAATCAATTCAATTAGGTAAGTCGAGATTAAAATACGTATCCCAAAAACAATTTGTTCTAAATTCTTTAAAGGAATATTTAGGCTCTTGATTTTACTAATGTTTTTATTACACATCGGACAAACAGTTTTGACATAAATCGTCAGAATGCGTTGCTCAATCGTAATATGAAAAACAAAAGAGTCGCTTTCCTGTAATGCTTTCTTTTCTACTCAGTTAATCTTTGAACCAGAGCTGACAAACGAAATAATAAAGTACTCGTTACGTTTTTCAAAAAAAAGTGATTTCATTTTTCTTTATCTTATAACGAAATAATTAGGTATGAAATAAGATATTATTTATTTATTTATTAAGTAAATTATTGTACAATACCTTATAGGTCATGGCAACTTCAGAGGAATGTTACAAGCACAGCCTTTTGTGAGTGCGAATCTGGAGAAACAAGAGACTACTAAGCATATAATTTACGTTTGTAGAAAATATGACAAAGTTAGATTAGAACTCGTTTTGAACTTAAATTATCAGGAAGTTCTTTGGCCTTGCCAATTATCACACTTGATCCCAGAAAACGCATTTATATCTTTTAGGAACTTTTTAAGTAAACTAAACCGTCGAATAAAGTTTAGATGAGACATCTATTATGAGATCTATAATTCAACTTCCATATTTCTTCTTAAACTCCCTTCTACTTCTTAGCATAATTATTAAATAAGGATCTTATCAACTCTTCATAATATATTTGAAAAATATATTTAATAATAAAACGAATTTTCGGAAGACATTACTTTGTTCCTCACTTCCAATAATAAAGAAAGAATAGTAATCCCTTAATTAAATAATAGGAGTTGGGATTTGAAAAAAAATTATAAGAAATATGAGATAAATGCAACTTTTGAATGTAATAATAAGTTAAAGAATATATTATGTCATAAGTTAAATGCGAAATTGAATACACCACATATATGGGTCTAATTTACTAATTAGATTGCTTGAATTGTAATACTTTCTATGTAGGAGAAAGCAAAAGAACGATCCGTGAACGGGCATTGGAACATGTTTATTACATTAAAAATAGACAAGGGGATAGATCAGATGTGGCAGATCATGTTGTAAGCAGGGACATTCTATTAATGATGAAATTAAAATATTACTTCTGGAAAAAGATAGTAAAACAAGAAAATTAATAGAGGGTATGATAATAAGAAACACAAAGAGTAACAATTTTAATAGAAGTAATGGATTAGAAGTGGAAAATGTTTTAGTAAATATGGCTAAAGAAATGGTAATGAAATGAATGTATGAATAACAACAACAAAATTTGTAAAAATTGAAGAGTTCAAGTAAATAACGTTTATTTAAATAATATCACAGATTGTAGCATAATAATGATTTAATAAGTTTGTTTCTAACTATGTTTAGGAAGTGTAATTGAAGAGTATCACCTCGAGATTTATTGTTATCATTGACAAACTTGAAAAAGGAAGAAAGTAATGTCTTCCGAAAATTCGTTTGTTTATTAAATATATTTTTCAAATATATTATGAAGAGTTGATGAGGTACTTATTTAATTCAAACTCACAACTTTACTTATCTCTTCCATTTCTACTTAAGATCATTTATGTACTTCGCGTTTTCTTAATTCTTTTCACTGTGTAGTGGAACACAGAAAAATATTATTATTATTATTATTATTATTATTATTATTAAGTAAATTATTTACAATAAATAAATAAATATATAAATGTAAATTTTAAGTAATAATTACTATTATTTATATGTTTTTAAATAATTTATTCAACCTTCCACCCCCAATCACGAAAACATTTCGACGTCCTTGTAAATAATCATATTTAAAATAGATACGTAATTTCAAAACACGAACGACAAAATTCATTAATTAATTTTTACAATATTCTAGCAAACACATCTAAATTTAAACAAAGCAGAAATTTTACGTCTATAAATGATGTGTAAAACAAGAAAAACCATAAGTGGACAATATGTATGCTTTCGCACATTGAACCAACATCAAGCTGTTTCATCCTTATTAGGAATCATGAGCAGGAGGCCACTTCCGGGAACAGGAATGGTTTCATTTTCTTTCGAGCATAAGTCGTACATCGAGACAAGGAGACCAATATCTACAGAGCAAGTTTCTGGTGTTCGCACAAAACAACACATAAGACAAAAGACGTTAAAAAAAAAAAAAAAAGAATTTTAAAAATAATGCAAATTTCAGATTTTTCAAGATTCAGCTGTTGGAGGATGCGCATCAAGGGTAATCCTGCTGATGATTCCTAATAAGGATGAAACAGCTGTCCAGGATTCCCGTTTTCCATGTTAGCTCAATGTGCGAAAGCATGTTTATCCATTTATAGCTTTTCGTGTTTTACATATTTATGTTAATATATATATAAATATATATATATATATATATATTTTATAAATAATTTATTTAGACTAGCGAAGCGAATCTCTCCCTTCCCAACTAGATCGCATTTTGTGAATCGTTTTATTCAAAATATACAGTAGCTAGAAATATGAAATTTTGCATTCCCGCGTAGAAACAGAGCCGCCCAGAGACTTTTGGTGGCCCCGGGGCAACGTATGGATTTGTCCCCCCCCCCTCCTATTGATCTTCGTTGGAAAATAACAAATATTTCGTCTTAATTTTCGTGGATCGATGATTTGTGTAATTCACCCCCTTCCAAACACACACACACACACAATTTTTTTGAGATCGTACTACAGTAGAGCCTCGATTATCCGAGGTAATGGGGACCGAGGGTACCTCGGATAATCGAAACTCGGATAACACAGACTCTGTCAAAAATCGGGAGGGAAACGTATGGTAAACTGAATAAAAACGTATGGTGAAATGAATAAAAACGTGGTCAAAGATGTAAAAAAAGGCATTTACTGTATTATCAAATGAAAAAATGACGTACAAATACAAGTAAAAATAAAATAAAAATACAAAATGGAAAAAAGATATACAGTGCATGTTCCAGTTAAGAAAGCCATTTCTTCAAGATTGTCCATAAGTGTTTTCTGTTTAACGGAACTCGCTCGCTTATTTGCAGCCGATTTCACGCAATCGTCGTAGTAGAAGGTTTGTTGAAGTTGTGTCTGACTGTTGCTCTAGGTACTCGATAGCCTTTTCTATCGCTTTGCATCCTTCACTGGGATTTTCTCATTCTCCATTTCAATGTCTTCAATGTCACTTTCACTTTCTTCAGCCTCTACATTCACTGCCTCTACTATCATCTCATCAGTCACTTCCAATTGTACGTCTGCGTTGATCCACTCGGCTATACTCGTTTTCAGTGATTGTTTCATCTGCCAATCTTTGAGCTAGCTGTGCAAGGATGAGGTCGGATTCATCGTCCTGCTCTATGGGCAAAGTTTCTTGATTTTCCGTGATATTTAATAACTTCCTCCACGACTTCTGAAGAATAGAACTTTTCACCTCGTTCCATGTCTCAGTTGACATGTAAACAATATCTTTCATTGTGATTTTTTTTTAAGAGTCTGTACAACGTCGTTTCTTTCATCAATTGCACTAATGAGGATTTTCAAAAGTTTGCGTTTCTAGTTACGCTTCAGGTTTTCCAACACACCTTTGTCCATGGGCTGGTGAAGAGGTGTGACATTGGGGGGTTAAAAAATGGTCTTAATATCGCCAGAAACCATTTCTTCTGTATCAGGATGAGCAGGGCAATTGTTCATAATTAAAAGCGCTTTTCGAGGCAGATCGTTTTCTTTTAAAAACTTTTCAACTTGTGGCACAAAGTCAGTGAAAAACCAGTCTTTAAAAATTTTAGCGTCGATCCATGCATTTGTCTGACTTTTGTATAGCACAAGAGGCTAGGAATAGACACATTTTCAAAAGCATGGGGCTTGGCAGATTTCTCTATCATCAATAACTTTAACTTATAATCCCCGCTGGCATTAGAGCAAGCCGTGAGTGTAATCCTATCTTTTGGCCTTTTAACACCAGGAGCGGAAGCCTCTTTTTTAGCAGAAAGTGTTTTTCATACGGTAGTTCAAGCCCGTTTCATCAGTTAAAAATCTGCTGAGGTAAGAAATCTCCATCTTTAATCAGAGCTTCAAATTCGCCCTTGAAATGTAGTACGATGGCATGATTGGACGATAACTTCTCACCAGAAATGTTTAGCTCCCTGATTTCATACCTTGCTTTCCAGCGATGAAGCCACCCTCTGCTTGCTGTAAATTCTTCTTCTCCGTCTTTAAACTTTTCGTGGAATTTAATAGCCTTTTCCTGTAGCATAGGCCCACTCACTGCTCCGGAGCTGTGTAAACCACGAAAAAAAAGGCACTTGAAGTTTTTTCAAACTCTCCGGTTTTCATAGTTTTTTCCTTTACCATTCTCATTGTCTTTTTTGCGAACACCATTTTTCGATTTCGACCCATTTTCTTCTCCAGTCTCCTACGGTCACTTCTCCCACACCTAAATCTGAAGCCACTTTTTTAATTGTCTCTTTTTTATCGAGTCTGTTGATGGTTCGTAATTTAGTCTGCCAAGACACAACAGTTCTTTTGCGTTTAGCACTCATCACGTAACCAATACAAACAAATCAAAACAAACTGTAAACGAACTGTTCACTAGCACAATGAAAAAGCAACTGAGGTCAGTGACAGTAGGCAGACGATCTATGCGGGCCGCCCCCTCCCACCCTCCCGCCCCTACATTCCATTGTGCACCGTTTCTATTTTTACACTACTTTGCACGGCACTTTATCCGAACGCTTCTATCGCGTAAAACGGGAATTTTTTTGTTTTTTTTGGGGGGGGAGACTACCTCGGTTAACCCGGAACTCGGTTAGTCGGGCTCGGATAACCGAGTCTCTACTGTAATTGAAAATTGTAAAGACGGGACGCCGCCCTACCTGTGTTGTGTCCGATCTTGTTTCGTAAACGAAGTGTTGTTGATTCAATCACATTTTTGCAGCATCTACTTCTACAACATTGTTATTGCATGCTGTTTGGACATTGTTATTATTAAACAGATACAAATATTTAATTCGGAAATATGTAATAAATAAATTCTCAAAAACAAATTTCTTTTCTTGATTGCTTCGTTGAATTTGTAACTCTTAAATTATTCGAAAGAAGTTAGAGTAGAAATGTTGTTTATCCGAATCACCTCCCAAAAGTTGCTGGATCTAATTTCATTGCAATAGTTGATGTACTCAAACATTGTTCCGATTATTTATTCAAAGATATATTCAGTGCATCATAGGAATAGCTTAATTTGTTATTATTGCTGCGATTAGGTGCAGAACGCATAGTAACAAGCAGAATAGCAACAAGAAAATTAGGGGAAGCCAGTGTAAAAACAAAGTGATTTATTTTGCATTTCATTTAAAATTATTATTATGTAATGGATATCTACAATGGATATATTTACACGTGCAATAGACTTAACTATGATGAAGTCTGCTACAGTTCTTGAACTCAATGCTATTAAAATAATAATAAATCCTTTGTGATAAGTACCAGGTCGATACTCACAAAAACTGGTTCTCAAAATATTTTAATATTTATAAATAACAATATGCACGCTTCTTAATAATAATAATAGTTGCTTATTATATTATATATTTATATATATATATATATATATATATATATATATATATATATATAGTGATTGTATTACATGATATCTGCGTAGTTCTCACACACGCGAGAGTTCGCATCAAAAGCACTGTAAATCAATATTGCATGTAAAAGGCTTTTCTCAATTTCACCTTTGTGAATAATTGCGAGCTTTCTCTATCCTTGTATGACAACGTAAATCAATCGATAATGCAATTCACCTATGTGTAAGATTTCTCACTACTGATCATTAATGGTTTCTTTCACCTTGTACGAATACACTTTGGTAAAACTGCATTTTACGGTAAACGGAAATGGCGGACATGAGTTATCGTTGAAATTGCAATGGGTGGAATTCGCGGGGTTATTTTCCAAGACATACATCCTGCAGCTAAGCGAACCTAATCTAACCTAACCTAATGCAAATGTGCCTTATGGGAGTTAGTTTGAGCTAACCTAATTCTAACTGTATTTGGTTGAAAATGTGCCTTAGGGTTCAAGTGAAGTTTTTCTTAGTTTCAGTTTCGATTACCGTATACTGCAGTTGAACCTACACTTTATCTTTATAAGTTTTATAAAGATATCGAATAATTAGTTAATTTAAGGCTTTTCTATTAATTACAACCTTATGTGAATAAATGTTCTTCAGCAATAGTACTTCCTAATAAACTATCAAAGTCCGATGTACTTTGTTCGTATCTTCGTCGGCGTCGCACCCTCCAAAATGGAAGTAATAAAATATTTCAATTACTTACAGTTTTATCGTCTCAGCTTGACCTTTCACCTTGGCGAAGTTGCTGCTATGACGAGTATACGTAGTGCTTCCGACTGTCAGTTCTCGATGCACAATTCATGCTGATTATTGATGAACACTTCACTTTTTGAACTTTCAAATATGGCGCATAATTTCCACACATATGATTCCTGGTTCCCAGAATGCGTTGTTGAAAAGTTCTTCTGCTTCGTAACCAATGACGTCGGTTGTCAATATAACCAATGGAATTCTTCTTAATTAAAGTTCGTAAATAATATTTGGAAAACTTCAGCAGGAATTAAATATACTTTTGTATTTAATTCAAAAACAGTTCTTAATAATATAATTACTCGTAGTAATTTAATTTCTTCTTTACGACACTGTCGGCTGTGTTCTTAATATTAAGTCTTTCGTTTTATACGAATAAATAACTGGAACAAATAAACGATTCTTCTTATTTTCACTAAATCTCTAAGGTAGAAATTAAATCTTGCGACAGTTCTTCAAATAATAACCGCACCGACACACCTTAATTCCAAAATGGCTTAGTCCAAGTTTCGTTTCGTTCAGTTGTACTTGAGATTTCCTCTTCAATTACAACAACGGTTTTCCTAATAGAAGTTGCTTCATACTTCATAGATAAACTTGGATAACTTCTCGTGTTGATAACGCTTCACATCTGATTTCATTATTCTTCATTGCACTTTCCAACACGAACACTTTGTTCTGGACTTAAAGAGCTGACGAACCTTGCATTCCCACTGCACACATAACTTGAATGCAAACATCATATCTAGAGCTTTTAGAGCTGAATCATTTGTACAATTACTGCACACATTTCTCGAAAAGTCCACACTCATGGAATCGTCAACTCATCGAATCCTTCACACACTGTATCGACTAATGGGCTCAACCAACTGTCCAATCGTCACAATCAAAAAACTGTCACTCCGTTTTAAGACGTATCATATCGCTACGTAGTCCCATTATTTGCATATTTAAATTAGGACTACCCACATTCACTTTGAGGGACAGAGTAATAATAAATAAAATAATCTCGGAAGAAAAAAAAAAATTCTTTTTAAGCAATTTAAACTTCATTTATTTTTCCTATTTTACTCTCACTAATTAAATTATTTTAATAAATATAATTTAATATCCTAACAATTATGGGAATTAAAATCATTTCCTAAATCAATAATTTTTATAATACTTCATTTTTCAAAGTACACTAGTAATAACCTTGTGTATAACGTTTTAATTTTAGGCCTAATTATATTTTGTTCCATATAAATTGCATATTTACGTTTGTTTGATTATCCGAACCACCCTTGGTCCCAATCAGTTCGGATAATCGACGTTTTACTGGATATTTTTACTTATTTTTTTTTTTTTCTTTTCTTTAGAAATAGGTCCAGAGACGGTGACTACAGACCCCGAAGTGTTTCAGCAACACCTGAGGGATTTATACGTCCAAGGAGGAGGTGACTGCCCTGAGATGAGCGTAGGAGCTATTAAATTAGCCTTGGATGTCTGTTTACCTAATTCTTACATCTACGTCTTCACTGACGCTCGTTCCAAGGATTACTATTTACTACAAGAAGTTTTAACATTAGTGCAAAGGAAAGAAAGTCAGGTAAAGTTTGAATGCATTTGCTCTACATTCCACAGAAGTTGATTGACGCTTCATTCATCAGCATGCTTCTGTTTATTTTATAAGAGAAAAGCATAATTGTAGGAGATTTTGTAATTTGTCTTACTTAGAATATGCTGTATATTGGATAATTGTTCAGGACAAGACATTTGAGAATTTGTCGCCTGGAAGCGACAAAAGCAATTATTAGTCGAGTTTTAAAGAAAAGGGGGGGGGGGGTTACTTGATGGTAATTAACAAATAGTCACGATGGTAATAGTCAGGAAATTGCATCCTCTAATTTCTGACGCTGACGATCCCACTTGGAATTGAGAAAGTTCTCGTAACAGTCCAGAAATGAATTTCAATTAGGGTCTGTTCAAGTATTACTTAAGCATTCAAGCGGTGAGGGTGTGGGTCAAGCTTTGCTTAATTTTGCTGACAAGGGGGAGGGAGGGATCACAGCAATGCTTACATAAGACACTTTTTCCCCTCAGTGTTTTATGTATATTTCGGTATTTCAGTGGTGTTTTGCTGTTAATGATTTGGCAAATCTTACGTTAGCAAGGACATGGGGATCGGGCATTTGCTTACAAGGGATGGGGGGGGGAGCGTCTAAAATGACTAAAGATGTGCTTATGTAATACTTGAATGGCCCCTTATGTGTAATTTTTGTTTCAATAAAATAATAACATTAGATTATTTTGATAAAACAATTATCGAAGTAATTAACAATGTTACTTTTGGTAACATTACAGTAAAGAAATCTTACTATAGGCCTCTTGGAAAAAATGCAAACACAGGCCAAGTGATGCACATCTACTGTTGCTCAAGGGAAATCATCTTCTATCCATTTGCTGAATTAAATTACGATACTGAAGTGGACTAAGAACCAACGAGTATGAACCTCTATCAAAGTTCATATTGAAACTTCTCTTACACCATTTGAGTTATCAAGCCCCAACAATAAATTTACTATGACGTAAAAAAACCTGTGGATTTCTTTTGGAAATGTTTTGCGAAAGTGCAATCAGTGAATAGTTATCAGATCTATAGGGAAATCAACCGACTGACAATGTTGTAGACCAGTGAATTGAAAGGAAAACCATTGTTTAGAATAACAGCGTCCATTACAACGAGCAACATTCTTGATTTTAAGAATTACGTCCATGTCCCACCATCCCCAAGATCCCGCCAGATGCAATATTGATTTAAAAAAAGCTTCGCTTCTTGAAAATAGTTTCTTGGTTTATTTCAGATAATTACAGTTCTCGAATAGTTAAGACATTGGTTTGCCCTAAATCATTGAAAGAAGTAGTAATCAATTGCAACAGATAGGTTTCTGTTGTCAGTGTATAGTCAGTGACATCCCATGAATAAGAAACAAAATTGAAAATATTTTGTGACGTCAAATTTAACATTAAACCTTCATCAGTTTTACAATAAACCTTTATCAGTTGGCTAAAGAAATAATTGAAGTTGGAGAATATCATGAGTTTTCATTAACTTACATTTGATAACACCAAGAGACATTAGCTGAAGAGTGGTACTGCTCCGAACACAAGTGTGAGGTATAGATCAAAACATTAAATATACCTCAGCTTTTCAGCTGGATTGACCTTTGCTTTCATCGCCAAGAAATGATGGAATGTGGTTTAGTGAATTATTTTTTGGGATACCACTGACTGATGTAGTGGGTGCGGAGTTGATTTGAACTATCTCCTTCGCTCTCTCTCTCTTTATAAAGCTCTGAATATATCAATGATGACGTTGTTTTGCATGGAATTTAAATTGAAATAAGGAAATCTGTCAATTTATTTGCGATCAGAACAACTGAAAAACAAATATCCTAGATGGCTGAAATTTTAATTGGACATGTAGTGTTTAAGCATCTATTGACTTGGGAATAATTTGATCCATACTAGAGGCTCTTTCTCTAAAAATCATCGTTAAACGTTTGCTATATGTTTTATATATTATTATTTAATATTCTTTTTTATTATAATTTTCTAAAATAAAATATGTATGAAATCTGTACTTAAAAATTATATCAATGGGCCGATAAAGTTAGAAACTAATATAAATCCCATGTGGCTTTAAATATCGTTTGCTCACGGAAATAAACACTATGATTTATCGAGTGTATGAGAATATACCAGAGAATGTTTTTAACTATTTAAAGTAACTAAGTCTGTAGTTCTCCACCAAGGAATGTTTGCCAAATAAGGAAATGATCACATTACTTAATCAAGTCTGGAAGTCCACGTGACATCAGTTATTCAAAAAAGAAATAAAAAAAAAAAAAAAGTGAAATTGATACTTAAAAAAAAAAATATTTTTATTTATGATGGTAATATATTATAAAAATAATAAACAACGTGGCATTTCTTTTTACATTCACTCAAGAACAGTTTACAACAGTTCAGTTTTTTTATAATAGATGTCGCTGACTTCTCTGGAAATGATTAATCCGTTACTAATTGTAACACCATTTAGCAGACTTAGTGAGTTCCACTATATTAAAAAAGGTGACCATACTGAATCGTATTTATCGTGGAAGTGCAGCTTTTGTATTTTTTTATTATCAAAACAGAATTTAAAAAGAGTACGTGTTTTGCAGCTTCACCGAGTGAAAGTAGAATAACTGAGTGAAATGATTAAATTGTCTCATCTTATTTAATTCATAGCCCTTCGTTAAAAAACTTTATTCTATATTGCATCATTTTCATTTGCATGTTGTTTATATAACCTATTGAATTGGAAAAGATTCCCTTATAAAATTTGTATTTATATATAAACCTGCTTTATTTCTTATATACAGTATACTCTTGATATCTCGAAGTCGAAGGGACGCTAAAAAAATTCGAGATAGTGAGTTTTCGAGATAACAAGGTTATACCCAAAACATAAAAATTCACGTAAAAACAAAAGATACGGAATAATATTCTAAAAATTCGAATCTTGATAGATGAGAATAAGTAAAAATATGTAATGATAGTGAACAATAAGTCTAAATACAGCAATGATAATTTTAATTTTTAAAAGTAGTCGAAAATAATTACATTAAATTGAAAAGAATCGTCCCTGACCCCCTCAGAGAGATAATGAAGGGTGAGAGAGATTCTTGGAAAAATACCTCTATTTATTAAAAAACAAACACAAAGCCTAGGCACATGGCTAAAAAAATTTTATACACATTAACAACTTTAAAATTTAAAATTCCATCGTGAAGGTTGATGGAGCGCATCACGATGGAATTGTAAATTTTAAAGTTGTTAATGTGTACAGTAGATTCCCGAAAACTCGGCACTAGATAACCCGGCAGTCCGGATAACTCGGCCACCTTCTGGCAGGGCGGCAAAACCACGCGCATTTAAAAGTAGGCTAGTTAATTTTTATTAGAGAAAGCTTTATGCCTTCATAAAGTAATTTTCTGAAGTCTGTCCTATCAGGTAAATTACTGTATTCATTAATTTTCATTAGTAAAGGCTCTATGCCTTCAAAAAGTAATTTTTCTTCGATTTAAGGGTAAATTTAAATACAGTATTCATAATCAATCAAAATCTGAGATATTTAATAAAGGAGTTGTGATACAGTATTCATAAGTTACTTTTATATACCGTTCATGTATTAGGTATTTTCTTAAGTTTATTTGGACAGTTATAGCATTCTTTGTAAATTGTTGTATTCTCAAGCAACAAATGAAAGTATTTTATGACGAAAAAATCGTACTTATTCTTTTTTTAACACCTTTCCCGATAACCCGGCAGTTTCACAAACTCGGCCACCCTTCGGTCCACATTAGGCCGAGTTTTCGGGACTCTACTGTATAAATTTTTTTTAGCTATGTGCATAGGCTTTGTGCTTGTTTTTTAATAGTATGAACAGTGCACGTAAAGTTTTATTTATTATTATTACCTCTATTTACTTCGACACAACTGAACGGCTATTTTTCCGGAAAAATTTTCATTTTTTACTTCGAAAAATGTTCGACATAACAAGGTTTTGAGTGAAAACTCTTTGACATAAGAATTAAAATTAACATTAGATGAATATGTAATATCAAGGGGAATAATAATTTTTCGACATATCAAGGTTTTCGAGATATCGAGAGTATACTGTAACTTAAACAGTTTCATTATATCTTCACACTATCTGGAAGCATCGTAAAACAGATGAGCGGAATTGAAAATAAATTAATACACTAGAATTTCTGTTTGTAAATCTCTTTCGCATTTTCGATATTTCTTAATGCAATAAATATGAGCTCTTCTCATATAATCAAACTCGCTTTAATGACCACATTACGACTGAATCAAATGTGAGTTGATACCGAATTTCAATTGTTCTAGATGTTTAACTTTGGTTTCTTTTCTTGTACTTTTGTTTACAAAAGTGAACTTCCATTTCTAATATTGCTCCAATGGGAAAAGAGCTTGTAATGGCTTCGTTGAGAGTGAGATCAAAAGAACTGACATCCATTGTGTGTTCTACTATTGAAAGATAATCATCAGATAATTTCATCAATAATTGTAATAGCAAGTGTTAAAGACAGTGACACATAACAAATATGTTTATATAAATTCAGTGAGCAGAGAATTAGTTTAAAGGTATGACATAGATATTATCTAAATAACTAATTAATCTTAAAAAAACAGCAACTGGACAGGATTTCCCATTCATACTGATGTGTGGTCGAAAAATAACAGAGATGAGCGTCGGTGTTACAGCCTAAGATACACACACTTTATTTACAATTTATTTACAGTTTATATACATGTTTGGTGGATTCTCAAGATTTGCTCGGAGCTTACTCTTCGGTCGGTCACTAGGAGAGAGTTAGTCGCATAGTTGATTGGTCTCCCCGTTCAGCCAATCACAGAGCAGATTAACTGACCAATCCGGGAAGGTTTTCAACTTTGCATCAGTATATAATCAAAGAAAGACAAATGAACATCACAATTTAGTCTGGATCAAAATCGATTGGAGAGAAAAAAGTTCATATTCAAATTACGATATCCATTCCAGTAGCTAGTCTTCTCCAAGAATTAACAGTTATTTATGGTTAGTTGTTGTTCTAAAAGCAGAAACGATAAAAAACTTTTACCCAACACTTTTTTCATTTATATTTACAGTGATTTTATTTGTGATATCGTGTTTTCTTTTGTTTTAGATTGTCTTTGTGATGACGGGTGATTGTGGTAACACATCTCATCCTGGATATCAGGCTTATGAACAAATTGCCTCAACCAGTTCAGGACAAGTGTTTCAATTGAAGAAGACCGATGTGGATCAGGTAAGAAATTCTGTCTATTCTAAATGATACAAAGAATTGGTTCATTGATAGCTGCCAGAT
>JAFIDM010000006.1:50541188-50566447 GCA_023159025.1 Thereuonema tuberculata
TGTGATAAAGTTTTCAAGAGACAGGGAATTAGAAACATTAGGACAAAATTTATACGAACAATAATAACCATTAATAACCATTTTGAAAAAAACCCAAAACAAAATCCCCCCAAAAAAACCCAAACGTATCCCTTACCATAATTAGTACTGTTTTTGGGAAATAAAAATAATTAAGTATTAACAGATGTGATATACAGTACATTATATTACATCAACAACAAAAAAAAACTATTTATTTTATGAAGTTTATATATAATCGATTACGTTACAAAATCTGACACTATTCGTCATTTTTAATGATGAATCATGAGGTGTGCAATAACATTGTAAAGCATCATTCCTTCGGTGAAGTAATTTTTTGTTTAATGGAATTTAACAACCCTGTAACGGCATTTTCAAAAGAATTCTAAATACTCTTCATTTGCTAATTTTTTACTAATTTTTATTACTGCTTCCATTTGCTTGTTTTTGTGTCTTAAAATATAATTGGGACTTAAGTAGATTAATTAAGAATGGCATAGATTAGGAATTAAGATCTTTTCAATTCTTCTTAGATTCTGAATCCTTATTAGAAATTATTGCTAAATTACGCAATTTAATGTCCTTTAATTTAGATTATATTAAGAAAAATTTAAAACTTCGATCCTTTCAATATTCTTCGTCTTCTTTCTTCTTTCTCTAAACCTTCCCGCTTTCTATGTGGGGTCGGCGATCCCTTCATTTATTCTTTTTCGCCATTTCTCTCCATCTCGTATAAAAGGAGGCAGGGACTAACAAAACCATGACCGGGTAGGCCACGTGTACAAACATACCTGGACCGTCGAGTGTTGAAGAAGTGGTTCGTGCAAATAACCAGACATCGATTGAAACAATTGATTGAGTTTCACAGTAGTACTGACACTCTTGTCAGTATTACGACCGTTTGAGAGGTCAAGGAAATCTGGTTTCATGGTCGAGCAGCTGCTCATAAACCAAACATTTACTCTGTGAATGCTAAGCACCATCTGAAGTGGTGTAACGAGCGATGCCACTGGATAATGGAACAGCGGACACGTGTGATGTCGAGTGATGAATCACGCTACAGCATGTGACTGTTCGATGGGAGGGTTTGAATGACCGAGGAACGATTTCTGCCAGTGAAGTGTCAACAGTGGAGTTTGGAAGAGGTGGCATTACGGTGTGGGAGTGGTTTTCATGGTATGGACTCAACCCTCTTGTAGGAGTGCCCGGCAATGTAAATGCGGAATGATACCAGGACATTTTGACTACTTACGCACTGCCTACGGTAGAAGACTACTTCGGTGATCACCTCTAACAGCATTACAACACTCCGTGTAATAAAGCGAGGCCTGGGAGGGAATGGTTTGTGGACAATAAAGTTCCGGAAATGGATTGGCCTACCCAGAGTCCCGACCTGAATCCCATCGAACACCTATTTTATTAATCAGGGTTGCTGTGAAAATGGTATTAACTACCGAAGAGAAAATGTTTATTGTGGAGCACTACTTTCAATCATACAGCTAGGGAATCACTTCGGCTACTTCAAAACACCTTCGAAAATCCCGTGAAATCCCGTGGAGCAAGCATTCCATATCTCTCACATTCCCCTGATTTAATTCCACCTGATGCGTACGGTTGGAGAATGCTGAAAAAAAGGCTTTTCAAGGATAACCTCTGGCAAACATTGCTGAGCTGCGGCAAAAGATTGTGACAACTCTTAAGGGAATGGAACAACCTTTCTTCCGGGACGTGGTGGACAACCTATGCAACCGCTACGAGCACTGCTTAGAGCACCAAGGAGATCACATTGAACAAGTATTTTTCAACAACCACAGTTGAGTAGTCTTTCGGTTGCAGCGTTTTCATTGAACAAAAAGGTTCAATGTCGTTTGTTTTCGGCGATTCTGTATTAATGCTATTAATAGCATAAATTTATTATATGTTAGGCTCTTTTTAGTACGATACGTTTTTATTCATTTCATGTAATAGACTTACTTTGTATCGAAATTCTTGCTTTTTTTAAAAATAATGTTGATGGATGGCGCTACCCCCTCTCCCCTTCTTATTTATTTCTGATGAATTAACTTTTCAATGTTGAATTTAATGAATTGGATTTCTGTATATTTTTTTCCATCTCCTTTTGTGGGAAAATAAGCTTTGGAATTCATTGAGTTCTATTTCCATATCGATAAGGTTTGACTCCAACACTAAAACTAAAAAAAAAAAAAATTAGTGATTATTAATTATTATTGTCCCTTAGAAATATTTTGTTTCTCACATTTAATATTTTCTTTATAGAAAAGCAATTTGCTAAATATTAAGAGTAAATTTTGTTTAAAAATTTCACCAATTTTATTATCATTTCTAGTAATCTTACAAAAACATACAACTGTCTTTTCTATCTAAATTTTCATTTTATACTTCTCAATTTTCTTTTCGAATTAAATACCTTGATACCTAAGGTTATCGTTATGTAAGTATAACTTCCTTTGGCTTTCATAGCTGCCTGAATTCTTTTTGGAATTCTAAGATGGCGGAAACAATCTGCAGGAATTGCGTTGTATCATTGAGACACGACGGTGTTGCACAAATCCATTGTTGCAAATTGGACGCACAACAGACTTTGACTTTCCATCTCAATCCGCAAGTCAATAGTCCGTACATTTAGGTATCATAAACTTACGTAAACGTTATGGGAATTTTTAATACATGCTTGTTTCCATCCAAGTTTTTTTTAAATCATGTGGGTGGTGAATTCAGCCAGGCTTTCTTTTATAATTTTGATGAAAATACCTTATGAATGTTGAATCTAATGAATTGAGGATTTCTTCTTTTCCAGAAATTTCTCTGAATGTTTCCACTCCCACTATCTTTTTTTATGAGTTGTTAATCAATACTTAATTATTTTTCTCTATATATGGAAATAAGGCAGTGGAATTGTGGATTCTGTATTTTAGGGAATATTTTATTTTTATTTATTTCAGTTTTTTTTGTTTTTTTTAAAAAGAGAATAAAATTACCAGATAGAAATGATTCATATGGAATTCCAACAATAGGATAATTCACATAAATAAAATTGAATTTTCTATTCAAATATACTTTTAATTTATTGGTATACGATGGTATATGATTGTACAAAAGAACTTGCTAAATAAATGAAAAAGATATTTATTGAATTCAAAGAAATGGGGTTCATTTCACTTAAGTATTATTATTGGGTTCTCATTATTTATTAAAATAATCAGAAACAATTCTCTGCTTTCTCTATTTTTATCAGAGTTCTTCTAAAATTATTGTTAGAAAGAGGTTAGATTTTAATTTTTAAAATCTTTACTCTGATATTAAAATTTTTAGAAATTATGTCAATAAGAAATATTCAACTGTAATTCGCTAGTACGATAGAAAAGCCTTTGGATTCAAGATGAGCCCCTGGGACGGCCGTTTCGAGCTTATTGGTCTATCCTCAGCCAGGGCTCCCGAGCCATCGAAAATCCGAGAGACGTATGAGAGGAAGAATAATTGATAGACAACTTAACACCTCAAAACTAACGGCAAGAAAATATAAAACGATAACAAATGTGAAATTCAAAAAACCTTCGGCATCAACTTTCTGCCTCATTAATTCACTATTCACTAGTTTTTAGGTCGCAATTTCATAGGCAACACCTTTATGTTTGTAAGCTGCCTTTTCTCTATTTTAACCGTCCAGTACCCACGAATAAGGTTATGGAATCAGTCGTCGATAAATTCCTTCGAACCGGAAGTGTACTCACACAACGGAAAGGATGCACCGGGCGTCCGGTAACAGTAACATCAACAACGAATGAAAATCATGGTCGAATTTTTGAGCAAGTGTTGCGTTCTGCAGATCGAAGTCTCCGACGAACGGCAGTTAAACTGGACATGAGTCCAATATCAGTTGGACGTATGTTAATACCATTGGTGGGTTTCCTTAAAGATACAGACTGACCAACCATTGAAACCTGTCGATAAAGAAACATGAGTCGTGTACTGTGCTTCCATGTTAGCAATGGTGTAAGACGATCCCGGATTTTTGGTTTTCGGACGAGTGTCATGTTTATCTGAACGGCTACATCAATAAACAAACAACCCGATTTCTTGATTTCGCCGTATCAGACATCATTATTGAAACACCACTCCACAGTGAAGGGGTGACGATATGGTATGCGGTATCGGGAAACGGCATCATTGGTACTTCATCGAGAATGAACAATAGAATCTGATGACTGTAAATCAGGTGAGCTATAGAGAACAGGTAATAACGCCGATTCTCATGGACCTCCAATCGTGCTTCTGCCGAGCACGACACCTACGTCTTCATCCCCAGTGGTTACAACAGGATGGTGCTACATGTCATACGGCGAGGGAATCACTTCGGCTACTTCATGACACCTCCGGAAATCACGTGATATCCCGTGGAGCAAACATTCCATATCCCTCACATTCCCCTGATTTAACTCCATCTGATGCGTACGTCTGGGGAATGCTGAAGGAAATGCTTTTTCAAGGACAACCTCCGGCAAACATTGCTGAGCTGCGGTAAAAGATTGTGACAACTCTTAGGGGAATGGAACAGCCTCTCTTCCGAAACATGGTCGGCAACCTATGCAACCGCTACGAGTACTGCTTAGAGCGCCAAGGAGATCACATTGAACATGAATTTGTCAACAAACACTGTTGTTTATTCTTTCGGTTGCAGCGTTTTCTGTTCAAAACGGTTCAGTGTCGTTTCTTTTCGGTCAAACTGTATTTATGTTATTAATAGCATAAATTTATTATAAGTTCTGCCCTTTTTAGTACATTTGATACCTTTTTATTCGTTTCATGTAATAGACTTACTGATTTGTATCGAAATTCTTGCTTTTTTTAAAATCATATGGGTGGATGGAGCTACCACCCCCCTTCTTATTTATTTCTGATGAAACAACTTTTTAATGTTGAAATTAATGAATTGGATTTCTGTATCTTTTTTTTACATTTCCTTTTGTGGGAAAATAAGGTTTGGAATTTATTGAGTTCTATTTCCATATCGATAAGGATTGACTCCAACACTAAAAGTATAAAATTAAATTATTGAAGAATTCATATCTTCCCTTAGAAATATTTTGTTTCTCACATTGTATTTACTTCATAGAAAAGCAATTTGCTAAATATTGAGAGTAAATTTTGTTTAAAGATTCCACCAATTTTTATTTTTATTTCTAGTGTGACCTACACGTGGTAATTCTATTAGTTCTATTATGAATTACTGTGAGGGGCATTAAAACCATTCACTCCGTGCAGGATTAAGTGCAACTAACTAAGAAATAATTTAAATAAAAGCGAAAACACAGGGAAAGTAACAATAAATAAAAAAAAAAACAAAGATTTATTTAACAACGGAAAAATACTATTACAAATAGATTAAATTTAGAATAAAGGGAGTTTTGGACGGCAGTACAACAAAAAAAAAATTATTAATATACAAAAAAAACTTTACTAATTCTCATCAAGGAAGTCTTAGGAAAAAGGGCAAAAAATATTATTACACAAGTGGTTCACTCTAAAACAAAAGTAAGGAAGGAATACACATTATTCCTGGCAACTGCTAAAAGAGAGTAACCTCATTAACAACAATGCTAGTTCTGAAGAGATATGATGAAAATTCTTTTCAATTTAGAAGTTCTTTGTCCAAGTATGATGTTAAAAAAAACACTTACATATCTTTAAAGGCTCTGCCTGCCTGATACCCATTGTTCTCAGATTTGCTTACATAAAAAAAATAGTTACCTCAATTAGAATGCCTCTACACAAGGTGGCTAGCTTAACAAAGGACTCATAATGGAGTTTTCCAACTGCACATTAGTCCTAAAAATGCTCACCCTCCAAATTCCACTTCCACTTCGTTCGCTGGCAAGGCCCCGAGAGAGAGAGCGAAAAACCACCAAAAGGTTACCCCAAAAATAATCCTACTGGCTGACCTCCTTGATTGGTTAACGGGACCCAAACAACCAATAAGAAACAAAGGGAAAACCCAGAAAGGGGGAAAAAACAAAGGATTAAATAACTAACCGCCTATCACATGCCTGTCCACATAATCCCTGAAAGATTTCACAACAAGATGGCAAAAAAAAAAATATATATAATTTTTTTTTTTTTTTACAATTAAATGAAATTATCTAAAATTCAATTAAGTTCACAAATTAAATGGAAGTTTAATTTTCGAAATTGATTCTCTCAACTTTTCATTCCATTGCACCATAATATTCATTAACTACAATATATCTTGTTTTACTTGTCTTTAGAATAGTGATGATAGAAATAAAAATCGTACAAGTTCACACTAGTAATCTTACAAAAAAACATACAACTGGCTTTTTTTTTATCTAAATTTATACTTTTCAAGTTTATTTCGAATTAATTATCTTGATACCTAAAATTATCGCAATTTTTTTTAACTTAACTGTAGATCGTTTCTACCGTCTTAGAATTCCAAAAAGAATTCAGACTGCTGTGAAAGCTTTGGCTTTCGAATCTACAATAATTGTGTTGTATCATTGAGACATGACGGTTTTCCACAGATCGATTGTTGCAAATTGGACGCACAACAGACTTTTAGTTGAGAAGTTTCTTTCCATCTCAATCCGCAAGTAAATAGTCCGTATGTTTATGTTTCATTGAACTTACGTAAAAGTTACGGGAATTTTTAATTCATATATATATTTGCTTATTTCCATTCAAATTTTTTCTTTTTCCTTTTTAATTCGTGTGGATGGTGAATTCAGCCACGCCTTCTTTTATAATTTGGATAAAAATACTTTTTGAATGTTGCATCTAATGAATTGAGGATTTCTTCTTATTTTTTTACATCTTCATTTATGGTAAAATAAGGTTTGGAATTTATTGAATAGTAAATCCATTAAGTTGTTTTTCTGTTTCCATATGGATATGGATTGGCTGCGGATCTATTATTTCCAGAAATTTCTCTGAATGTATCCACTCCCACTATCTTTTTTTATGAGTTGTTAATCAATATATTTTCTCTTAAATATTTTTCTATATATTTGATAACAAAGGCAGTGGAATTCTGGTTTCTGTATTTTATGGAATATTTTATTTATGTCAGTTTTTTACTTTTAAAATGAAAATAAAATTACCAGATAGAAATGATCCCATCTGGAATTCCAACAATAGGATAATTCATAAATAACAATGGGTGACACCAAATTATTCACAAGTTTCACATCAATAAAATTGAATTTTCTATTCTAATATACTTTTGATTTCTTGTATACGATGGTATATGGTTGTATAAAAGAACTTGCTAAATAAATGAAAAAGATATTCATTTAATTCAAAGAAATGGGATTCATTTCACTTAAGATTATTATTGCGTTCTCATTATTTGTTAAAATAATGAGAAACAATTCTCTGCTTCTATATTTTATCAGAGTTTTTCTAAAAGTTTTGTTAGAAAAGGTTTACATTTTAATTTAAAATTTTTTATTCTGATATTGAAATTTTTTGAAATTATGTCAATAAGAAATAATCAACTGTAATTCACTAGTATGATAGAAAAGCCTTTGAATTCAATATGAGACGGCCGTTTCGAGCTTATTGGGCTAACTTCAGCCAGGGGTATCCAGACATCTAAAACCCAAAAGCCGTAGGAGGGGAAGAATAATTGATGAACAATTGTAACAGCTCAAAACTAATGACAAGAAAATATAAATCCAGAACAAATATGGAATTCAAAAACCTTCGCCATCAAGTTTCTGCCTCATTAATTCACTATTCACTAGTTTTCAGGTCGCAATTTCACACTAGCAACACCTACATGTTTGTAAGCTGCTTTTTCTCTATTCTGAATTTGACATACACCCACACACCTACTAATGAATGAAGTCACTCAAATACATATGTGTCTTCCACTTTAAACACATTTAAAACACATTTAAAAAAAAGTGTTTTAAATCATGAGCTTACGTAATGTTAATAATGTTTATTGTAATGTTACTCCTATTTTCTCACAGTCTAATCAAATGGGATTATCTGTGTTTTTTAACATAGAAAAGGGGATATTGGCAATACTCATTGCTTTGTTTTCGTGCCTTGAGCTATCATCGACGGGAATATGGGGCAGTTACCATCGATGATAAGATCAGGAAGTGCTTACTATCGAGCTTGAAAGCAAAAGGAACCAATATTCCTTTTTTGTTTATTTGAAATAATATGTTTATTAAACTTTTCTACTAAGTTCTGTTTAGTCCTTGTGTTGTTTTATTCTTATCTCTTAATGCCTAGATTTTTCAGGTCAAGCATTAGATGCTCTATTATTCACAGCTGTTTTCTTATTGTTTTTTGCTTTCCGCTCCCGGACATAGGTTTTGGGGCTTTCTGAGCTAATCATGGAGAGTAAATCTGGCTGATGAGTGCTAACAAGTACGAAACAGTTGTCCGAGATTTCCGTCGATGATAGTTCAAAAGCAAAAGAATATGTAATGGCAATATTCCTTTTTTTTATGCTAAGTAACATAGAGAATCATACTTAATTAGACTACAAGAAAAGATAGAGGCTGATGTGGGAAGAAAAGTGGGTGTTGGGATAAAGATGAGACAGAGAGATTGAGTTTAGAGTATGAAGAAACGTTGGATTTTTGGAAAAGGGAGAGGAACATAAAAAAAGACCTTATTTATATAGTAATAAATTAATTATGTATATTACTAATTATTTTTAAATTATTTTTAAAGTCGTATTTCTAATGTCTTTTCAATTGAAAGATACTTTTAATTTCCTGTATATGATTGTAGAAGACTGTAGAATAAGGTAATAAATTTGAGTTATTTCATTCAAAATAATGATGTTCATTTCACTTTACAGTACAGTAAACTCCTGATTATCCGCGGACCTCTCCTGTTTCCTTTTTTACTGTACAATAAATTACGGAATTAAAAACATTTTTTTAAATCTATTGATAGAATAAGGTAAACAATAAAAGAGGCTAACAAAGTAAGTGAAGACAATTATAGACAAACAATTTAAAGAACGACCTTGTGGGCGGAGCTCAGGTCGGCAGGTTACACTAAATTACGGGAGAGCCTTCCCATAGTAATAAAATTGAAAATAAATAATAAATTTAAAATAAAATAATTGTAATGTATATACTGTAACTGTATGTATTGCCATTTTAATGTAAATAAAACATGTTAAAAGCATTTTTGTATTAATTTTCGTCCTTTTTCGTCCTATTTCGGATTATCCAAGGAATTGGCTTATCCGCGGTTGCCGGGCCATTCAATTCCGCGGATAATCGGGAGTTTATTGTATTAAAATCAGTTCACATTAATTGTTTAACTAATGAGATATAAGTCTTAGCTTTCTGTATCTTATCACATTTCTTCAAAAATTATTTTTATAAAGAGAAAAATATTAAAGTTTAATTCGAAAAACTTAGAATTAGATAATCGTAAAAAAAATTTAAAAACAAAAAAACAAAAAATTAAAATTACGTATTTTGTTTTTTTTATGATTACTCCTGAAAACAACAAAATTGGCGGAATTTTTAAGCAAAATTTTTGTTTTAATATTTAGCAAATTGCTTTTCTATTAAGGACACAGAAATGTCTGAGGAAAGATATTGAATTTAGCAATAATTATTATTATTTTTATTTGTTAGCGTTAGAGATAATTGTTATCGATGTGGAAACAGAAAAACTACTTTATTGATTTACTATTCAATATATTCCAAAGCTTATTTTACCATAAATGAAGATGTAAAAAAATAAGAAGAAATCCTCAATTCATTAGATTCAACATTCAAAAGGTATTCTTATCCAATTATAAAAGAAGGCGTGGCTTAATTCACCCACCAAGAAGATTTAAAAAAAAAAAAAAAAAATGGATATAAAGGAAAAAAAATTTTATTTCTCAAAATTAAATTAAATAGAAAGCTTCAATTGTGAATTTTAATTGTAAATTTTAAAGTTTTAAATATTACGTCAGGAGAGACATCATCAATAAAAACCTCGTGAGAATCTTGCTCTCGAGAGTAGCACACGGAGCGAGACAAGTTATCTCACAGTCACATGGTTTTTGAGATCCACGCAGACGCACAGACGAAGCGAAGAGCCTAATCACGGAGATCGACGTGAGCTCCCCGCCTACTGAAGTCACATCCCGGCATTGAGGCCAGACTCCGGCGAAGCAGGAAAAGCGAATATGACAAGACGTTTTAGAAGAATGAAGTCAACTCAAACGAAGTGCGAAGGTGAAGATAATTAAGATGAGCCATAGGATAAATTGAAAGAAGAGGGCATAATTGTAAAGAGATAAAATTCAGGAGATTTTAAGCCTACTTCGAATGGACCAATGGAAGTGGATCGCTAGAAGAAGCGAAAGCAAATTCCAGAGCTAATTCAGAGAACTGTGAGTATTAAAATTTAATTATACTACGGACAGCTATTTGCGTGAAAGGAAGTGTAGAGAATAGAAATAATTTTAAAGGATTTTAAAAGTGAACTCTCCCGACAAGAGCGAATATATTTTAATCATACATGGTGTTAGCATTTAAAATAAAAGCCATTAAATTAAAGGAATAATTAAATATTTTTAATCACATAAGATGTTAGCATTTAAAGAATGATTAAAGGATTTAGTCATTATTTTGAGAGTGATCAAAAGTAAATTAAGAATAAATTTAATTCTTAAGTGTTAAGTTGGCATCACGAAATTCCGAATTGCCGAAGTTAATTTTTCAAGAGTACTGAATTAAATTGTGTGAAATAATAAACTGTGCGTTGAAATCTTTCGATAACTATTAAGAAGTTAATAATACGTATTATTGTGCTTCAAAGATACGAAGATATAAAGTGAATATTAAACTCTTATCATTTATTTGTGAACTAATTACTGCTTTATTGATTTATTTAATCATCCAGTTGATTATTAGGAAGTCCAGCGCCATTCATCAATGGAGACTATTGTATACCGTTTGAAAAGATGATAGGACTACCCAGTATTCCGAAGAACATCGAATTGAAGAACCTCGAACTAGAGAACTCTGAACTTTTGTGAATAAATTTTATTAAGTTGAAACTTCAACTTATTGTACTATAAGCCAATTTTTAATAAAAAAAAAAAAAAAAAAAAAACTAGACCCGTTTCAGAAACAAGCAAGCATACAAATGTATATATTAAAAATTCCCATAACTTTTACATAACTTTTAAAGTATTTAAATTCTAAAATATTTATTTTTCAAAAATGATTACCTAAATTTTTATTGTCCAGGAGAATGTTTTTGCAACTAAGTTCTTTATTTAATAATAGCTAAGATATAATTAAATAAAAATATATAAAATGAATTAAGACAAATTACTGACTTTAAAAAAACTGAATCTATTACAAGAAATTATTCAAGTGACAGAATATTATTATTATAATATAATCATTATGATTACAAGGAAACTGGTGAAATATTGAACCAAAATTCACTCCTAATATTCAGTCAATTGCTTTTCTATCAAATAAAAAATACATGAGAAGAAAAAGTGTCTCAGCCATGATATTAAATATTAAAATATATTATATTTCTCTACTTTAGAGTCTGAGACAAACCATATCCACTTGGAAACAGAAGAATAACTCCGTTCATCTACTAGGAAATAAATTCTATATCTTATTTTCACACACAGGGAGATGGAAAAAATACGCACAAATCGAATTCATTTCATTCAGCATTGAAACATTATTTACATCATATTTAAACAAGAAATATCTTAGCTCAAAATTCAATCAAACGATTAAAAAAAAAACCCAAAAATTTCGATGGAAACCAGTAAATATATAGGTATTAAAAACACCATAACTTATCGTAAGTTCAAAAATGCATCATTGAACAAGTGAATGTAATTTTGTGCTAAAGCAGAAATTTAAGGCCGATCCTTAATAATAATAAAAAAATAAAAATAAAAAAAAAGTAAATTAACGTAAGGAAAAATAAAAAAAAAAATGGAAAAAAAATAAAAAAAAGTTAGGAAAATAAGAAAAACAAAAACAAAACCTACGCAGCTATGGGAAAAAAAAGATTAAGAGAAAATAAAACAAAACAGTAGATATGAAGATTCGAACCGACAACCTTCAGTATATGAGTCCGAGACCTTAAGCATCAATTGAAATGAGATGGTTGTATTTCTAAGATTTAAGCTAATAGCGAAAATCCAATGAAAACAATGCCAAATATCTGGAACATGGGGGCGTTGATCCCTGAAAATACCCTATTCCTATGTTGTTTGGGCCTCTGAACGCGATGGTGAAGTCCGTTTGTCGATCCGACCTTCCGTTCGGTAGTTGTTAGGGGTGGACAGACACGGTCGGACGGACGGACAGACACGGTCGGACGGACGGACAGGCAAAAGCAATAGCTACCGATTTTGTTCGCTATCACAATAGCTCCCGCAAATGGGTCGCTAAAAACCGGCGTGTGTGCGAAATTGCACAACAACTGAATTTTAGATGCGCGTTTGCCAGAATATTTTTGCCTGATCAAATCAACTGCTCAAATTTGCGACTGTTACAAATGGATTTGAATATTGTGTTGCATTGCATATACGTTTATAGAATTTAAACTTTAACTTATTTTTAGTTTGATATAATTTGTTTTTTGAATAAATAAAACGTTTTTTTTTGTTAAATAGGCAAGCCTTCCGGAAAGAAGCAATGGCCAGCCACACATTTTATTTATAAAAATTAATAAATAAGTAAGAAGGTTTAATGTGCATTAAAGGGCTGATGAGTCCTAATAAGGACGAAACAGATGTCCCAGATTGCTGTCGATGATAGCTCAATGCGCGAAAGCAAACAAATTTACGAATTTGTGCATTCCCTTGGTTTTTTTTCCGTTTTCAAAAATTAATAAAGGAAATTTAGAATTTTTATTGAATTTTAATAAAATAATCTTGTAAATCAATTCTAGTATCCTGGAGAATGTTTTTGCAAGTAAGTTTAGTTAGGATAAGGGAATTCTTTTCAAATTTAAGCTCAAAAAAGAAATTAATTTCTGCATTTAAAAAACAGAACGAAAATTCATGTAACAAAGGGGCTTCATGAAAGAAAAATATACAATCATCATTTTGTTTGAAAAAAAAGGGCCTAAAATTTGGATTGGTTAAACATTACCTTTGTTGGAAAATAAGCAGCACAGGAGCGAACAAACGTTGGGAACGATATAAACCCCGTATCCAATGTTTATCAGATCCAGGAAAAATAACCACTGTGAAATAGCTTCTCTATGTTCACTTAAAACATCACTTGAGCTAACAAACTAGTTATTAGAATATGATGATGTAAAATATTGTTACCTGTGGAATGGTCCACCCCCGAAACGGTGGATTCGCCTCACGCTAATCCACCTCAGAGAAGAATAGTGCGGTTCGACCTTGTCTCCCTCTGGATAGTGGACTCTGTCGCGGGCATATAATGCAGCGCAGACGGAGAAAAGGCAGTCAGTTTTGGCGGCAAGCCCGCCGCAGGAGAGGTTCTCCACCAAGTACGGGGCTTGAGAAGAGTGAAAACGGGCCTGTTGATTAGTGTAGTCATTTTAGGAAAATTAGTTTAAAAAATTGTTACAAGCATGGGACTTGGTATGTGGAAAGTACTTGATCATCCCAATAACATACTAAAAGTCCCCAAAAATCAAACTTGTGCTACGGCCGCCATCTTGGAAAATGGCGGCTGAAATGAACTTTTTGGCAGCAACCCCTTTTAACCCCTACAGGCAGGCCTCTAATTGAGATAGAAAGATAATTTTGGTGTCTACGGCTTCGTAAGGGATTACTCTATCCCCTGATGTGCATTTTATGAATGTCAGGGGTCGTACGGGAGAGAGGGAGGGTAAAGTTCGAGCAATTTGATCAATTTTGTCGAACTTTTTTGTTTTTCTTCTTCATCTTCTTCTACAAATTGGGTACTATCCTCAGAAGTGTAACCTCCTTGGAATCCCTGTTTCATTAGCTTTCCAACGATGTATAGTTCATGGCGCTGGGATAATTAGGAGCCGTGCTACGGCCACCAGTGTGAAGTTCTACGACTTCATTGATTTCACTGGCAGGCGTGTATGAAGGGTTAATCCAAAAACTTCAACATGATATAAAATCTTACCTGTTTGTTTTAAAATTGTATTGACAGAGCATTTTAATGAAGATGAAAGTACAAATTAGTGCCAACAATATAAATTGCGTTGAGAAGCTTTTTTATGTCCTAAATGATTAAACCATGTTTCTCTGAAAAAACAGTACATAAAACGTGGGCTGAAATGCCATACCAGTATATCATAAGATACGCTCACTTAAATCTTAATTTCTTTCAAAGAAGTAAAAACATTTTACATATATTAAATATTGCTGAAGGCTACAAATTAAGGTATGCTTTCTTAAAACTGTTAGTATACTCAATTAAATATATTTTATCTTTAACTTTTATCAAATTAACACTAATTGATTTTGATTTAGGAAAATAAAAAATAAAAATAGAAGACATATGTTGCCTTAATGAAAATATAGTACATAGTTAGTTTTCTTCATCATCATCAGAAAGAATTGTAGTGTTCACTTCAGAATTCATACATGATAATCCTTGACAGTTTCTGCACATGGCAGAGCACGTCAAGCCAGATCTTCTACAGTCACATCTATTAGTACAGTCTGATTTGCAAGCACATGAGATGAGTGTTAACAAGTCTGGTGGAGCAGGGTTTTTGGTCATGGGCACAGGTTTCAAGAGGTTTCATTCTTGTATCCATCCCCATTCAGTGGGATTCATCTCATTACCCATCCACTGTTGAACTTGAAGGTAAACGCGATATGAATGCTGAGCTGCTGCATCACTAGTTGGAGGCAAAGATGCAAGGTCAAAGGTTTTGCCCACTGACTGCTTAGAAATCAAGTGATGGTATTTGTAATATCTGAAATCATCTAAGGTAGTACTGTTTGATGGTCCATATAGTTGAAGAAAAAATACTTCGCCTGCAGCAGCTATGTCTTCTTTGCTTGAAGAAGGATCGTTAAATACTTTCATTTTCTCTCTGAGAGCACTGTCTTTCTCTAATACCCTAAATGCATTTAGCTTTCCTTTCCTGAACATGGCAGAGGTTGTGTCACAGCCTGTTACTGCATGTGCAAACATAAGAAGCTCCCTAGTTTCTCCAAGCAAAGGTATTTGTCGAGCTATACTGTACAAAGTTTCTTGTGATTTAGAACCAGAAGCAGGACTGAGGAAGAAAACCTTGTCTGTTTCAGAAGCAAATGTAGTTAAAAGAACAAGCAAATCTGTGTCTTGGCCAACAACTACAACTGCAGCACCAGTAAGTGCCATTTCTAATGCTGTTGAAACGATTACAGAATCTGCATCTGCTTCTGCCAACTTCACTTGTATATTCGATGACATGAAATGTCTCGCAATAACTTCTATAAATGACTTTTTGTTCCTACTGTTAGCTAAAAACTCTGCCTGTGTGGTTGTTACCACCGCATTTTCTTTGGGTTGAATTGTAGCAGACGTTCTTTTGGCAGCTCTTCTTTGATGTTCACAGCACTTGGTTGTAGGATAATCAGGATACCCGTCAAAAATCACCCAACAGTTACTTCCATAGCGAGATGTGATGTAAGAAATATAGCAATTAACCACATCTCCGTATGTGGCAGGTCGGGGCCAAAGTACACTGTGGAGAAGATGTCCCCCGTCCAAAATAAATACACAATTATCAGGAATGTTTGTAGTTTCCGCAGCTTGAAAGACTTTAAGTAGAGAAGACTTCACACCTTTTCTTAGTGACACTTCATCAAATAGAGAAGGAGGCCTTGGTGCTAACTCATACGTGAAACACTTTTTCAATTTCTTTGGTTCTTTCTCAACACATATAATTCTGTTGAAAAGCTGCTGGATATTGACAGTAACAGTATCAGCTCCCAACCTGATTGCAGAGTTGACTTCTGCAAGCGGTTTTGCCTTATATTTCCTTTTAATTGTGATCGTACCAAAGATTTTTTCTTTCATATCTTCCATAGACACCTCTCCCAACTCTCGTGCTTGATCACAAGTTATTGATGAATCACCTACTAGTCCCGTGGATAGAGATACTAATTCCCCAGAGGCATGCTGAAATGGATTGTGCTCCAATAACCAGTTACAAAATATTTGTCAATCTTGTGAATCTCGAATTTCTCTGCTTGGGTTCTCTTCTGCATGATGTTCAGATGTCTTTGAGAATACACCAGTAAAATGTTCAACAGTTTTGGTAACTTCAGTGCATAGTGGAAGAGATGTGGTCCATCGTAAAATAGTTTTCTCTGTCATACCCCGGCCATGTGTTAGGCCACCAATAGATTTCATAGGTCTCATTAGTGATTGTTCTATTACCATATCAGACCAAGTACCAGACCAAAATCTGGAAGACCGACGAATGCAGAAAAATCCAGCCTTAGAAAAACGCTCAAAATCTCCATCTTCCATCTTGGATGGTAGATCAAGCATCTTCTGGATATAGAGTTGAGCACTTTTTGCATACAAATTATGACCTGCGGCATGAAAATAAGGTAACATACAGATTACTGTATTCAGATGAAGTGCAAAATCTCCTGTCCTTTCAGCTCTGATAAACTCCATAATGAGAATAACCATTTTAATATATTGGACCCACAGTTTAGCTGTCCTACTACTTTGTTCTGCTTCTCTGCAGGCAGCTAAAATATCCAACACTATGCGTTCTCCTGCGTTTGAAGTCATGATATCCTCTGGTGCTACTTCATTTCTTAATACCCGTTCACTGTCCGAAACAAAAGTTTTCAAGATGTCACTTACCAGAGCTGGAAATTTTACAGTTAGACACTTGAACAGAGCAACTACTGTGAGGAAATGGGCTCTCAAAGATCGATAAAATGCATGGCCTGATATCAAATGAGGAACAGTATGTTTGGCATAGACACTTCCCCACAGCTCTTCTATGCCGCTTCCTTTCATGATGTTTCCAATACATCCCAGATAACTCATTAACAGATGAAAGCCTCCGAGTCTAACAATAACTGAAGAGATTATGCTGTCCTTTTCTGCTGCTTCCACTATTTCGCATGCTTTTATGAAAAGTGGTTGGTCAAAGGTTACAATACAAGACCTATTCTTCAGATTGCATTCTGATGCAGCAAATGTCAAAGCAGAATTAATTGTGGTCAGATTGCTGGCCTCTAAATGGATGACAGGCAATGGTAGAATTTTTGAAACTTCATAATTTCCAGCTTCTTGCATAGCTTCTTGCATGAATCCATTCCAGAAGGGAAGAGAATTTTCTGAAAATAAGAATCCTGCAATCCAAAGAAAATTGACCTGAAATCCATTTTGAATCACGCCTAACTCAACACTTTTAACATCAACTGATTTCATCTTTAGGTTCTTTAAACCTGGTGTGGATGGTTTCCTGTATTGCACTAGAGGTATTGAGTTAATAGCAGGATTTAATTTCCTCTTAGTGTCTCGAACCAAAGGAGTGGAAGTCAAAACTGTATTGCCTGGCGTTATGCATTTTATACCGCCAAGTACGTGAATTGTACCATGTCCATCTATAGTTTTTGTGTTTACATCGGCATTGTCGAACACATATTGCACAAAGGCATCATTACGTACCTCTGGTTGCACATTTTCATTGGCTGCATTTAGGTATGCTACAGTCTCATTATATGAAGCACACAGTGACATTGAATGAAGCAGATCAATTACATGTCTCGAGCCATACTTTGAATGTAAGTGTACTGATAGGGACAGGTGAAGTGGTGAAAGAAATGATCTTGGGCGACAAGCTGCTATTATAGATTGGCTAATGGTAGTAATTGCTCTTGATTTTTCATTTTCTTTCCCCTTACTTCCCTGAATCAAAATGTTAAGGAATCGTTCTAATGATTGTGGGATAAGGTTTGAACCTCCATTATTCATTTCATCTACCGTTGGATACGCTGACATGTTATAAAATTTTCCTCTAATATCCTGCCTTACTATTTCTGCAGCCATTTCTACTATCCGAAGACGTTCACTTTCTATTGTTTTCTTTCTTTGTGAATACCACTGATCAAAGAGAATGTTATGAGCAGTTCCCAAGAAACTGATAATAAGTGGCCTGCTTCCAAACGCTTCAGTTACTATTATTCTGTCTTTAAAGTGACTTTTTAAGCGAGTTTTAAGAAGGTAGTCCGAAATATCACACTGCTCTCCACCTGGAATATGGTTGATAATGTCTTTCATTTCAGGTAAAGTGAATTGACATTCATCTTGGCTCTCAATATAATCATACAAAAATTGCAATACAGCATCATATTTATCATTAGTTGGTCTTCCTGACCTGGTATGTTCCTTTATACGCCTGAAACTAACATAACAATCAACATGATATCGCGCCTCCTCTGCTATCAAATCCACATTCATTACCCGATACTTCACATCTTCACCCAATTGATCTTCACGTTCATTACATTTAGTCAAAATAGATTTCTGAATTTCCTTCGTTTCAATCAATGAAATTCGCCTTCTCCTACCTTTTGACAACTTACGATTCGGAGTTACTACATTTTTCTCACAAAATAGGCAACAAGTCTTGTAACAAAATGATGATCGTGATCTTCGTGAAGGTCCTGCACTTCTTTCTTCATGTTCTTGCTCTTCACGTTTTCGTTTTGATGCTTTAATACTGCTTGGTTTTGTGTATATTTTTCTGCAAGTAACGTGAACTTTAATTTCCTCACGATTTACAAACTTCTGCCACAACTCATCTTCTCTTTCTTTACTTGCTGCAATAAGTCCACCCAATCCTTTTCTTATAATCACAGTTTTTTCTTTACTGAGGTTCTCATTGCACAAAACACAATTCACTGTTTCCATATTTATGGTTCACTTTCAAACACATGTATTCTTTTGATGATGTCTGATCTGTCTCTTCCCCAATGTCCAAAGTCCAACATCACCCTGACAACAATTTAGCCTCGCACCCATGTCCCCTTCTAATCCCACCTATTAAGCCACAACACACATTTTATGCAGCAGATCTTCACCTGGTAATTCAAGTTCAACATACAAATTTAAAACATTTCGTTACGGTGCATACTTTCTGAGAGAATAGAAATATCTTAACCCTTCATATATGTCTGTCAGTGAAATCAAGGAAGTCGTAGAACTTCACACTGGTGGCCGTAGCACGGCTCCTAATTATCCCAGCGCCATGAACTATACATCGTTGGAAAGCTAATGGAACAGGGATTCCAAGGAGGTTACACTTCTGACGATAGTACTTAATTTGTAGAAGAAGATGAAGAAGAAAAACAAAAAAGTTCGACAAAATTGATTAAATTGCTCGAACTTTACCCTCCCTCTCTCCCGTACGACCCCTGACATTCATAAAATGCACATAAGGGGATAGAGTAATCCCTTACGAAGACGTAGACACTAAAATTATCTTTCTATCTCAATTAGGGGCTTGCCTATAGGAGTTAAAAGGGGTTGCTGCCAAGCGCATGAGAAAGTTCATTTTAGCCGCCATTTTCCAAGATGGAGGCCGTAGCACAAGTTTGATTTTTGGGGACTTTTAGTATGTTATTGGGATGATCAAGTACTTTCCACATACCAAGTCCCATGCTTGTAACAATTTTTTAAACTAATCACCAAAATTTGACTTAAAATGACTACACTAGATAGGCAGCGACTCAGAGAGAGAGTTTTTAGAGAGAGAGTTCCCCACTTGGAGAGAGAAGTTGGATTGTTTGAGTGGTTGATAGGCCACGGTCAGATCCCCTGCTCTAAGCCGAAGAAGACGAACCATTTGCGGGAGAGATTCGAGGAGACCGCAGCTAGACGTAAGGCAACGAAGCAAGTCACTTTACGCCGAAGAAACGAAACGTTTGCGGGAGAAGCCGCCAGGACCGGCCCGAACCGAGAAGCCACCAGAACCGGCCCGAAAACGAGGAGTCTTCGGGACAGATCCGAGCGAGTCATCAAATCGAAATTTGACACCTGTAAATTTCGTAATTTATTTTACTGAATAAATTCTCTGTGATTTTTAAATTAAAAGCGCTCCTTCGCATTTTGTTCCCCAGCGCCACCGAACTAGACCAAAAGTTCGGTAGCAATATTTCAAGGCTGTTTTGATAAATTGAAATGCAATTACCTCTCATGAACATCTCATGATATTCAATTAAATTCAAGATCATTTTACGTGCGCTGAAATTATTTTAATGTTCAAAAAATGAAGCCTACGCACCTGTATACTGACTGACATTGACAATTTTAATTTAAATAAAAGGCAAATACAAAAAACACACGACCATGGTTTCAGTTCAATGATGATGAACTATTATCAAGTCTTGATAATAGTTCATCCTCATTGAACTGAAACCATGGTCGTGTGTTTTTTGTATTTGCATTTTATTTATATTAAAATTGTCAATGTCAGTCAGTATACAGGTGCGTAGGCTTCATTTTTTGAACATTAAAATTCAATTAAATTTTCTTTCAATGTCAGTTTCGTTGTTCCTCTTGAAATGCTTCTGATATAAATAAAATATCAGCAATTAAAACTAATATTTTTATGTTGCTCTGTTTAAAGGGCATTGACAAATGAGAAAAATCCCAAGTTGTTATTAATGATTAAAAAAAACTCATATAATATATTATTTGCTGTTCTTGGCTCTGTTCTTAGTTTCACTGACTGCTTCAATAGATATCCTTGAACGTCTGTACTCCCACTATCATTTTTATGACAGTTAATCAATACATTCAGTTATTAAAGTGAGCTAACTCCTCGTGTTTCGGGTGGGTTACAAAAAAGAATTGTCCTGATGTGGATAACGAGGAAAATATAATTGTGTGAAGACTTTGAAACTTTTTCAATTGGTAAAAAAGGCACATGGTAGTTACAAATTACGTCGTAGCTATTGCTAAGCTCCGGACGCTTTGCGTACGAAACGTAAAAAAAAGCTTTATTTCTTCAAAAAGAGCAAATTGCATCAAGAAAACTAAAAACTAAAACTTAGAATTAAGAACATTCATATCAAATTTCATGTTTCCAACTCAAGCGGTTTCGGAGATATATATGCCCTGCAGGAAAGTCCCCCCCCCGCCTTAGGTTCCGAATATCGGGAATTCGTTGAATGCGCAAACTTTAGATTTTGACAAAGAACACTAATGTGAAATTTCGTGTTTGGAACTCAAGCGGTTTCGGAGATACGTTTGCCTTCCCGTTTACACGCCTTAGGAAAGTTCCCCCTCCCCCTTGGCTCCGAATATCAGAAATTCCCTCGAATATGTATATTTTAGATTTTGACAAAGAACACTCATGTGAAATTTCGTGTTTCCCACTAAAGAGGTTTCAGAGATTTGCGTACCCTTCAAGAATATTTGTCCTACCCCTTAATCCGGATCCAAGCTTTCCTTGTTCATGCATTATTCTGACAAGGGAAGTCCGCGAAGTGTTACTCAGAATTTGATATTGGTTTATAGAATTTTCAACGCTGAGTCCGAATTTAATATTCATTTTCATCTCCGGTTAATAGTTTTCGAGATATCTGCATGGGGGCGTAAAAACTTTAATTTGTTATAACTTTTTAACAAATGAAGATAGAATAAAAATTCCAACGCATTTATGTTACTTGCATACATGACTACCTTGTGTATCAATATTTAATGAATTCGTCAACTAATTTCAAAATGGTGGACCCAAAAACCCAAATTTATGGAACTTTCAATGGAAAATAGGCTCATCCAAACCTAACTCAAAAACCGATTGATAGGTGGCAGCAAAAGACAGGCAAGACAGAGCAGTTACAGCAATTTGATGGCGCCTATGTGCGCAGCCAAATAAAACCAATAAACTAAATAAAGATAGATAAACTAGATAAAGAAAGTTGCGATTTGAATTTTATATAAATTTGTCAGTTAAGTTATTAATAAAATTACAGTTATAGTGATGCTTTCCTAGTGGCTTTGTTTCTTTATAATTCTGTATGTTTTAATTTTAATTTGGTTAAGGAGATTTAAATAAGTTTATTGGTTTTATTTGGCTGCGCACATAGGCGCCATCTATTATCAAATTGCTGTAACTGCCTGTCTTGCCTGTCTTGTGCTGCCACCTATCAATCGGTTTTTGAGTTAGGGTTGGATGTGCCTATTTTCCATTGAAAGTGCCATAAATTTAGGTTTTTGGGTTCACCATTTTGAAATTAGTTGACGGATTCAGTTCGTATTGACACACATGGTAGTCATGTATGCAAGTAACATAAATGCGTTGGAATTTTTATTCTATCTCCATTTGTTAAAAAGTTATAACAAATTAAAGCTTTTACGCCCCATTGCAGATATCTCGAAAACTATTAACCGGAGCTGAAAATGAATATCAAATTCGGACTCAGCGTTGAAAATTCTATAAAGTGACCCATAAACCAATATCAAATTCAGAGTAACACTTCGCGGACTTCCCTTGTGAGATGCATGTGAACCTCCGTGCCAAATTTGGTAAACATCCGTTGAGAAATGGCGAATAGAAACACTCGTGCTTATTATATAGATAAAAGTTGAGATACTTTTATTTAAGAGGAGGCGAAAATACTGTTTGGACGATTTGGAAGTCAAGTTCAAATCGTTCCGTTACTATTAAAAAAAAAAAACAACTAAAAATCTGAAAATGTAAAATATGACAGTTTAAATAAGAATGAATCATTTAACGGATTTATATTGGAAAATTTTATCATATTTGAACGCCTGAAGACAGTTAACAACCGAAATCGAACTGAAACTAACTGAAGCTAACTGAAATCGATCGTGTATTTTAATTTATTTGTTTAATAAATGTTTTAATCTTAAAATAATATATTAATTATCTGAAATTCAATCCGCACGTTAAACTCTTTTTAATTACATATTCTCCTATCCTTGATTTTATTATGATAACTGAATTATTATATTTAATATCAAAACCGGCTAATTTTCCGAAAGAATTTGGGTTCTACTAAATTATTTTAGCTTAAAAAAGCACTCATTTCTGATTCTATGAATAAATAAAGTAATAATATAGTAACTGAATTCAACATTTCTATTACTTCTCAAAAGTTGAATTTAAAAAAGAAAAAATAACTACCAAAGATTGGCTTCCTATTAATCTAAGCACCGCGACCAGTAGATCTATTGTGCTAAACCCACGGAAATGAGGACAGATGAGGGAAAAACTGAGAAAATAGGGTGATAGGCTCGCCGGGGAAACGGGAAAACCCCGAAAAAACCTGCCCAGCGCGGATCGTCCACCATCACGAAACCCACATGAGAACCGAACCCGGGACTCAGAGGTGAGAGGCCAGTGTCTCAGCGACAATGCCAACCGCGCGGCCATAACTACCACAAATCTGATATGAAGCGAATTAGTTTCGAATTTTTTATAACTAAACAGCAGTTTATTTCTTTAAATTTTTCAATTCAAAAACTTCAGTATTCAGCTGCAATTCCATTTCAGTTAGTTGATATGAATATAATTACAATTACTGTTAACTATCATTGTAATTTAGTTAATAGTAGACGTCTTCACTTTTGAACGGCAAGCTTTTGAACTAATAGAAATGGAATGCTAATAAATACTGAAGAGTTCAAGGGGAAACACGCACAACAAATAACAATCACTGAGGTGTTTTTGGTAATTTTACCACCGGGAATCCAAGACAGTCTGTTTCTGGGTTATTACCCGTCCTCAGTTGGATTCACCCAGTGTCTGCAGCTCAGTGAGATCAAAGGAAATATAAACAAAAGACAAGTATACATAAAAATGGCCCTTCATATAAAAAACATCAAAAAATAAATAAAAAATAAAAAAGGGCAATTAGTTAATCCCCGCTAGACAATTGCTAGCTTATGAAGGATTAACCTATAAGCAAAACATAAGGAAACTTTAATGTGCGTGAAATAACTGAAGACGGGTAATAACCCCGAAACAGGCTTGTCTTGGATTTCCTCAAAATCCCCAAATGCAGCTCAGTGATTGTTATTTCTTGTGCGTTTTTCCCTTGCAAACTTATTTCACACACGTTACATTTTCCTTAAATACTCATATTTCGAATTGAAAAAAATCAAAGAAATTAAATGCTGGTCAAAACATTTCCTACCTAATTTTTACCTAAACCCTTATCTGTGAAGTAATGAAATTGCATTTTATCTATTCGATTCAAAATTGAAATTCAGAGTCCCTATGGATCAGCTATAAATAACAAAAGACTGATTTTTCCAGAAAAACAAAAAGCTACGAACTCTCTTACTTATTTGTTTGTTGAACTGATTCAGTATTGCTTTACTCGTTCATCAGTTTCTATTCGCAGGTTGTTATTTATAGATTGATTGATTGTCTTAATTTTTTTATTGATGGACAAAATGATCCCCTCAAAGTTAAAGAATTAAAACACACAAATTGAGAATTAAAAATACATACATTCCTGCCGGATATTTCGGGCCCATGAACTGCGACCCATTTTCAACGGACTTCCATAGTAAAAACAATTCAATATATACAATTAAAAATTCGTTGTGAGCCAATCACAATTCGTCAATAGTTCCCCACTTAGGAACTTCCATTATCCTTTAAAGGGACAATCATAAATTATTTTGATATCTCAAATTTTTTTTTTTTTTTATAATTGAATCTTTAATTTATATAAACATAGTTTCAAATTAATAATAACAATTTTTATATAATTTATTTTTAATTTGGTTGAATTTGGCAGTTCATGGGCCCGAAATATCCGGCAGGAATGTATGTATTTTTAATTCTCAATTTGTGTGTTTTAATTTTTATCAAAGCATTTTTTAACACACGTAAAATGTATTTGTAAAAATGTATTTGTAAAAAAGTTAAAGAACAAGGAAATAAAAACAACAATCAAATGTGGAATTCTAAAATCTCGGGCATCACAGTTTCATAAAGTATTTGACCACAAGGAAAACAAAAGAAAAAAACCCTCTAAAGGCTAAAAGAAAAGCTACAAATATAATCATAAACATTGTTAAAAAGGGGAAGACTTTTGCTGTTTAGAGCTTATTAGGTATGCCTTTTGGATTTTGCACTGATTGAGTAGTTCTGGCTGAGGAGAGCCCAATAAGCTCGAAAAAGAAAAGAGGAAAACTTTAATGAATTTTTGTTTGATTGCATAATAGCAATTAAAAGTAGCCTACCTTATATAAGCACGAACTAGGTATGAATTA